>JAFMOC010000011.1:0-260000 GCA_019802505.1 Corydoras sp. C115 | reverse complement strand
CCAATAAGCATCCTCCACAACACAACCAACAAGGGTCAGTGGAAATGAGAACTGGAGGTGGAAGATGGGGGCATAGGGGGTGGGGATGGTGATTGTGTCAGAAGCTGCCACTTTCCCTCAACATTAACGTGCAAAATAATGACTGGTTAAGAGGCAGACACACAAATCGATTGTGACAAGTGCTGTAGAAAAAGGAGACTTTTCCCTCATTCCTCCCGCCTCTCAACCACCATTTAAATGCCTTGACGGCTTCACATAATTCTACCATAATTATCACTGCCAGCCCTCTTCTCAGCCTGGACAAAAGTCAGAGCAGATCTTATCACAGTCTAATAATGCTGACCAACAATATCTTCTCTCTGTCTCCTTAGGCAATGGGCAGCAGGCTGAGGCATGTCAGCTAAGACCAATTCAAGTGAAAGAGGAACCACTGGATGGCATCTCTCTGGCCTCCCCGGAGTCAATTCAAGAGCGTAGCCTTGACCTTAGCAAGAAAGAAAATGGGTAAGATTGCACAAAACCATTTGTCATCTAATATTTTCTTAGATATTTTAATCTCCTAAATAACAGAATATTGTTCTATTTAACAGGAGTGCTCTTGTTTAAGTCACTAAGTGAGTCTGTCAAAGGGTCGAGTTGGAGATTTATCCACTCTCCCCTCTTGTTGCTACAAGTAGACCCTAAAAGAAAAAAAATCTCTCTCCCTCTCTCTCTCTCTCTCTATATATATATATATATATATATATATGTGTGTGTGTGTGTGTGTGTGTATAAGTTTTCAAATGACAAAATACTGATGAATGGATTGAACTTTTATTCTTTGTTTTTCTGTAAGCTTTTGTTTCATGCTGTCCAAGCAGTTTATCCTTGAATGTTACTAGTTCTCAATAAACCTGCTTAGACAGAAGATGTTCTTCTTCTGAACTCAGTAACTGCTGATGCATTTTAAGTTTAGAAAAAGATTACAAAATACTTTATTTTTACATAATTTCAGCTTGTTTGTTTCTTTGTAAAATATATCTATCTTTCCTGCCCTAAAAACAAAAACCTTTCAAATGTATGTTTTATTAGGTTTATTACACAATCTCACAGAACCATTAATAATATTCATGCCCTAATGCAAATTGAATGCCTAAATATTGTCTAATTTGCTTATTTCAGTGATGAATCAAGTGTACATGCAACAGGAAATCCATCTGTGTTATCTTCACTTATGAATAAGGTAAGATCTAACACTAGCTTTTCAGTACAAGATGAATTAGCAACACACAGAAGGGGCTTTTGAATGTTTAAGATTTAATAAGATGAAATTTATATATTCTGGACAATTTTCATTATGTAATTTCAAAACCCTGCTTACAAATTAATATAAGTAAGACATCGTTGGATTCCATGCCAGATATATAGAGTTGTTTTTTTCATTAGATGTTTTGTACTTGGCAGCACATTTCATTTTACTCCTTCTTTCATCCTTTTATATTATTTATTGATAAATCTTGTAATAATCTGTAATATGATATACTAGGACAACATAAACCCTTGGTATAAGCATAATGACAGTATGTACTGGCCTGTGTATGCATTGTATGTATTGGTTTATTTATTTTGTGTGCAGATATCACAGGTAAATTCAAATTTTCTGAGCACTCTAAACCTGAAGTCTGAGGTAGGCCAGTCAGCTGATTGTTCTGATACAGCGAAGTACCTCAGCAGGCTTATCAAGACACCTGCTCCAGAAAAACCTGCGGAACTCTGGAAGACCTATCTACACAGGTGTGCAACACATACTGACACAAACCATACACCTACATATGTATGTACCCCATATTTTGATGTAATATATTGATATGTTATTTAATGTATCTCTTCTATAATTGGATTATGATTGGATCATAATACTATGGTTTTAATCGGTTTATACCAAGCCGGTTTATACTATCTTTCTTTCTATTAATTACTGGTGGCTATGTCTTGCTCATGCTTACTAATTAGAAATTTTATTATTATTATTCCATCCATCATTCGTGGGGGGGTTTCCCCATGTCCATCCAGGGGAGAATGTTTCAGGTGCTGGACAGATACACCCAGGACAGGCACACAATCACACACACTCCACATAGGGCAATTTGGAGAATTAAATTGATCTTGATCCATGTTTTTGGACTGTGGAAGGAAACTGGAGAACCCTGAGGAAACCCATGCAGACATGGGAAGAACATGGAAACTCCACCCAGATTGGGATTCGAACTGGGAATTCGAATCCCAATGAACGTTGAGAGGCGAACGTGATACCACTAAGCCACCATGAACCATTATTATTAATTTAATTATTATTATTATTATTATTATTATTATTATTATTATTATTATTATTATTATTATTATTAACACATTTATTAATTTACACTTACTAGATCAGTCTGGTAATTCAAACTATATATAAATTATAATAACATAAAATGTAGTAGATAGTAGTTATTCTGATCTAAAAACTCATCTTTTTAAATTAGCTTTTAACTGTTAATTAATTATTATTGATATAATTTTATCTTTGCAATTTTTTTCATTCTACTTTCTTTTGCACATGATTATTTTTAAATGTAAATGTTTTTTTTTAATATGTATGTTTTGTACAGCGTCCTTGGGTGTTCTGAAAGGCGCTTTCAAATAAAATGTATTATTATTATTATTATTATTATTATTCTGAACACAATCATATGTCATAAAACAATTCTTAGATTTTTGCACAACATTTATACATTTTTATCTATTCAGTGGTTTAAATTTAATGTGTATAAAATATTGATTTTTATTTAAAACCATTGATACATTTCCTGTGTTTTTTCTGAAAAATATGTGGGTAATGTCTTTTATATGTGGGTTACCATGTGCAGTGTGTGTATGTGTGTGTGCGTGTGTGTGTATGTTTGTTGAACAAAAATCACCAAAGTTTGGATAACTCAATTATATTTTTAGTGCCTCACCCTTTGTTAGTTGTAACTACTAGTTTAACATGTAGGTGTGTGGCTCTTATATAAGTGTTTAATTTCCTGTAAACCTGTGTGCACAGTTAATGCTATTGACCGCATTTAAAATTGAATATTTTATCTTTAATCTAAACTAATTGTACTAAATTTTGTGATGTTATGTTTAAATATCTGTTATTAGTAAGTTCAGCTGTAACAAAAGATTAATCATTGACTACACAAAAGTGTACATTTATTAAATTTAAATGATATACATAATACATACATAGTAATAGATAGATAATGATAAAAAATATTTTGTTTTATTTAATTTTAGTTTCTTTGTCAGCCAAACAATATATATAGAAATCTAAAGAAAATTTCTCCTAATCACTGAATTTAAGTGTTTTATTCAGTCCCATTGCCAATCATGTGTGAAATTAATCCTCACCATGCATTTTGCATTTTGGACAATAGTATGCTTCCAGCATGGGGTAAGGCTAGAATGACTGTGCCCCAGAATGAATGAATGAATGAATGAATGAATGAATGAAGTATTGGGACACAACTCTTTCTTGTTAAATTCTAACATATTAAATTCTTTAAATTTCCTGCTATAGATGTATACAATCAAGCATGACCTAGTCATTCATTTTAAAGAACTGAATATTTTCAGCTTTGTGGTAACTGCTTGGGATGGCCAATTTATTAGAATCATAATGCAAGGTTCATAGATGCATAGTACTTGACTGTGCTGTAGAGAGCCTAACCTTAACATCTGAAATGAAGATTGCAAGGCAGGCTCTTTCATCTAACACTAGTCCTTGACCTCACTAATGCTCCTCTTGATAAATAGGTAAATATTGCCACATAGGTGTTATAGAATATCCCCATACTACTTAATAAAGACAATAAAGATACAATTATATTGTGTAATTATATTGTTTAAATCAAAGCAAATTGTTTCCTCAATTTAAACAAAAAAGCAGGTATAATTTAGGTTTTGTCAAAATATCACATTAACTACCAATGTTGACTAGTGTGTTCATTTATCGCCTTTTTGTAATTCTATGTCCTTTTACACACAGATATGACATTAATGAAATCTGTGAATCACACTGTGACTTCATGCACAAGATGCACTTTCACTGTCTTGTTGAGGACTGTGGTGCACTCTTTAGTACAGTGGATGGAGCAATCAAACATGCCAAGTAATTTTGTTTTACTTTTCCATTTAGAAATAGCCCTTCAGATTCTAAATATATTTTGCATGTCGACTTCTCACCTGCTATTTCATGACTTTATTAGAGGTGCTCTTACTGCTGTGCTAGGTTTAATAGCTATATCATGGCTTTTTCAGTGGGTCTGGTTATATCTGATGTCCCTTTTTCTGTTATTAGCTTTCACTCAAGAGCCAGCCTAAAGATTAAATCTGAGACTATCTTCAGTGAGGCAAAAGAGACTAGTGAAGGCAACCTCAACCAGCTGACTGCTCCTGCCTCTATGGATGACAGTTCACCCATGGAGATGCCTGTTGCAACAGTGTCAAGCACATATGCCTCATCATCATCATCATCAATGTTGGCATGGAAGCAACTGTCTGGCTCCATACCACCACTTAATATCTCAATGCCAAAGATGGCTGCCATCTCACTGGAGAATGCCAAGCCTCAGGTCAAGCCAGGCTTTTTGCAATTCCAGGACAAGTAAGTGCTTTAAATTTGTAAAACTCAAAAATATAAAAATGGACAAAAATTTTTCACATCTAATATGATGTTAAAGAGGATATCTGGTGCAGAAATTGAAGGGTTGCCATTTTTTATGGTTTGGTGATGGTGATGGTCAGACCTATTTACACATATACAAGTACCTTCCAATTGCATCCCATTGTAATTCTCAGCTAAATGACATAATGACTATGTAATTATGGCTTGAATATGGAAAAAAACATTTGCAGAAAATAGAGAGAATATTTGTTTTGGTTCAGCTATAAATGATGTAATTTTGCAACAGTGGGCCTTACATGGTTAAACATGGCTATAAAATAGCATCACATGTTGTTATTAATAGAAGCAATGAAGTAAAGGCACAAAAACGTGTAGGGTATTTTTAAATGTGTGCTTTTGTTTCTGAAGTTTGTATACCTCTAAACAGCCTATAAAACAAAGCATTTCACTGCTGTACAGTTGTAAAATGTAATTCTAAAATTCTAAAGCAAATTTCTTTTTAAATTATTTAAGACATTTAATAATTTAACATTTAATCTTTTTAAAAGATTTGTCCAAACTACTAGTGTAATCCACTACTAATTTATTCATTCTGAATGGCACTGTTTTGGTATTATTTCTCACCAAAATACTGCATCCTATTATATGTCTCATATGATTATTTATACTAGTTTGTGCATGTTAAATGTTGATTGAACAATGTTAACAAGCACAATTTAGCAGCTAATTAAATATAAAATACACTTCTTTGTCAAATCAGAATAGGCCTATTTGGGCACCCTAACAATTTGAAGACTCTAGGCTTTTGAGAAGTTCTCAGACCTTGATTATAAAATTATTCCAGGAACGTTATGCAATGTAATGAGGAACTGTCAGTTCCAATAAGTCCAGTTTTTAAATTTTATAAATTATCTGACACTTTATATTATGTGCTAACACAATGGGCTAATTATATATTGTATTACTTCCTTGTAACTTAAGCTTCATGGAAAAAGAAAATCATATCTACAAAAGTTAATATTTGAAATATTAAAATTCAACACTTTGTCAATTTTAATGTAAATCCTGGTAACAAATGTCCAGCCCATCTGTTTATTTGAAGTTGAACACAATTGGTTAAAAATAGAATTCATTTCACTGAGAAAGATTTCTTGTCAGCCACAAAAAAGAAGTCATAAGCTGGGATTCCTGCTAGTGGATAATAATGACTAAATAATGACTTGTAAAACAAAATCATTAATGCAGTCAATGTACTTCTTGACATTTTTCAAAAGCAACAAAGTAACTGCATTATAATTTTTTTATCTTTTAATTTTTATTTCTTTTCAGTGATCCCTGTCTAGCTACTGACTGCAAATATTCCAACAAATTTCACTTTCATTGTCTGTTTGGCAATTGCAAGTATGTTTGTAAGACCTCTGGGAAAGCTGAGTCACACTGCCTGGACCACATCAACCCCAACAACAGCCTGATGAATGTAAGAGACCAGTTCTCCTACTACTCCCTGCAGTGTCTCTGTCCCAACCAGGTAAGCTTTTTTTCATTTTTTAAAGATATCAAAGAAAATACATGCATGAATAGAAACAAATGAATCAGATGTTTACTTCTAAATAAAACAACATATTTATGATCTCATTAATAAACTATTAAGTTTTTAAAAAATACTGTAATACTGCCAAGTTGGGAGGGGAAAGGAAAAGTCTATGCTTTTCATCAAAAATGTCATCATTAATGGAACAAAGCACAACTCATCTTTCCTTTGCCCCTATTCTGAGCCAAACTTGTCTTAAATTAATTAATTTAGGCACAATGTGCCCCCCTCCCTCAAATGAGCAATGCAAATCCTGTTTGCAGTCTCTTAAGGGAGAAGCCTCTCAGCAAACAGATGGCAGATTAGAAAAAATGCAATAGGGAATATAGTATTGGAATATTTTAAGTTCACCTCTCCTACCCGAAACATTGTACATGCTTGATAAGCAAAAGATTTTGCTCATTTACTCCAAAACCTTTACTAATGTTAACTAATATTTTTAGTTAGTCTATATATTTAGTCTATATATTTATTCTAGATAGATAGATAGATAGATAGATAGATAGATAGATAGATAGATAGATAGATATACATAGCAGAAAAATATTTGGTTACTTGATATTGAACTGCTTTTTTTAGCTTTTCAAAATGTTTATAAAAAATTATTGTTAGCAGGATGCAGCGGCTTGCAAGCGGTATTCTCATGGGGAAACTATAGTTCCCAGAAGATGCTGCGCTAATCAGACATCATGGCGTGTGTACCACATGTCCACCCATATTTTGTCACCATGCTGACATGCTAATGCGTGCCCTTTTTTATGTGTTTTAAATATTATGCTCACAGTACTTTTTCCTACTGTTTTATTGGGTATCGGTTGCTGGACTTCCTTTTCCAGGGCAAAACACCCCCTCTATTTCTTCTCTTTTAAACTCAATATGCCACAATGGCAGAGTTAGTCAGTTGCTAGCACACTCTGGCGAGCATTCCTCATCACAATGGAGGTTAGACGCTCAGATTTTTGCAAGGCAGATTGCACACGAGCCGATTCTAAAAGTGTGTGTTTGTGATTCGAGCAGACACTCAAATTGCATTAAAGTGCAATTTATAGTGTGTATGTGAACTTAAGCAGACTGACATACAAAGACTTGCAAGCATTAAGACTCAGCACTTAATGTGCATTGCGTTTGCTTTGTGAAATTATTTAATTCGTATACTTGTGTTTGTTTGTGTCAGCCCTGTGTTCGCAGCGTGTATTGTGCGTTACATTTTTATTCTCATTAGTTATTTCCTTTGCTGCCACATCTTGGTGAGCTTTTGTGTTTACATTACTATTAGTATTACCAATTAGCCATTGTTTTAGTAACGCAATGTCAGATGGTAAAATAGATGCTAAGTGATTGATCCAGCAGTGCAGATTGTATTATTGCGGCCGATGTAGCATGCTGTAAATGCTGTTTGGGTCCCTCTCACTCACACTTACGTTTCATTCTAGACACATTTATAATTATTATTAATATTTTTGGAAGGTATACATAAGCCTAGTGTAACAATACAGATGCTTATGGTTAAACAATGCCTTGAGGATACCTTATTTACCTTCTCTCTCATATATCGCACACCCTGAAACGGTATGCTGGAGAGGAGGTGCAATTTTCAATTGAGCAGCATCCATCTTGCTTTTTCACAGAACAGTCTAAGGTGGCATTTATAATTTCTTTGTTAATGTGCTGAGCATCATTGTGGGCCACTGCTCTGTGGAAGGCCGATGCTGGGGAATGGACTAGTGAATGCACATTTTGTCTTGCCCTCTGGTAGTCCTTTTATAATCTTAGGGAAGGCAGGGAAGTGACACCCCAGCTCCTCTCTGTTTAGCAGGTGACTTTAGAATGTTAGCGGTTGATAGCGGGTGTGGTGAGCCAGCCTTAATGACCATCTTCCAGCATGGGCTTAAGTGAGTGCCTTAAGGACGAACTCGACATTAGGGACCCTCCTGACAGTTATGGTTCAGTCTGGTTCATGCTGGCCTAGAATTAGAGCAGGCCCGATTACACATGCCTCTCATTCGATTTGTCTGGACTTCACTGGGAGATACTCCTCCTGCTTCTAACCCCCCAATTTGCTACAGGTATTGGGGTTTCCCTGGTTAAGCCAGCACAATAGACTGGCAAATGAGGACGTTTTATTGCCAAGAGTGTCTTTTATTGCCAAGAGTGTCTACTGCCCAGGGAACCCCAACAACCATATGTGGATAACCCCAGAGACTGCTCCAAGGTTTCCTGTTTCAACCACGACCTAGGGGAGGTCTTTAGTAAGACCCGGGGACATAGTCCTCCACATAGGCCCCAAATTTGTGTCGTCAAACTAGGGGCAGGTTGTTTATGCTAAATCTGGTAAAAATACACATATCTTGTCACAGTATATGTTATGTTTTAATACGTTTTGGCATAGTTACTCTTTAGGACCCTACAATAGTTTATATAGTCTTTACAACCACAAAAAGTGGTTAAAGTGTCTTTATTTTAGCAATCTTTAGGGAGCCCTCAACCCCCCCCCCCCCCCCCCCCCCCCCAACAGCTTGATTTAGGGCCTGGTGCGCTCTGACAAAAGTTATTACCTGAAAGAATGCACACAATCGGTACCTGCCCTCCATGTTTAGTTATTTTAGTTTCTTCTACTCCTTTATATAAAAAGACCAAATAGCCTCCAAATCTTGTGCCAAAAGCATAATTAAAGTTTGGTGTAAATTATGTTTTAGCTGTAAAAGATGTGGTTAACATGTGGTCAAATTTTAACATGTTAATTACTGTGTTGACATATGGAAAATCCAGGGACTAATTCAAAAAGGGAATATTTGCATATCATGCAATTTCTGAGAAATGTGGGTTCTTGAGGCTTTTTTAGGGTTTGAAAATTTTGTAGTTAGATTTACATCATAGGAGCTGAGAGCAAAATGGCTTTAATTTGCTGCAGCACCTCAAATAGGCAAATAAGTCTGACTGCATACTACTAAGTAGTTAAAGTTTCATATATATATGAACAAAAACTCAAGGAGAATTAAGTAAATTAACAACATTACTTAACATTTTATTAATATATAAATAAAATACATAATATTAAAGAGTTTAAAAAGGAGTGCAAGTGAAGATTAGGTGGACTTAAAAAACTAAGTTCTAAATTATATATGTTTTATATACATGTCCAAATCTGTGCATTCTTCATTATAATCTTACGATTAAAAACAAACCTAAAAGTTAGTCTAAATAAAATTAGTATTCACTGCAAAAGTAATTTTAAACATACTATTATTAATTTATTTGTTTATTAATTTATTTATGTATGTATTATGAATCATATTGTTGTTTTACTTGTTGCTGTTGTTGTACTTGTTATTATTATTATTTTTTATTATTATTATTACTTTTAGTGCATTTTATACTGTTTGAATTTATTTATAAATCATTTGTAAGGTTATGACAAACATGGACTAGTTTTCAAATGTCTGATTCAAGTTAAATGAACATTAACTGCAAATAAGTGTAATCAACAAATTGAAATTTATCATTGTTTAAAACATATTGCCTGCAGAGGTAAAGGTCAAAGAACTTTTAATGTCTCCCTAAACGTTATTGATTTTGTTGTTAAAAATGTCAAATGCTGTGCTATATCGCCCCCATGTGAAGTCTTTTGCATTTACCTTGTCTAAGTATCATCTGCTTAAAACAACTGTCCACTTTTAAACACAAGTATTTAAATTATATTAATATATATTTTATATATATTTAGTGCACTATTTAAAGTATATTTAGTGTACACTATTTGAGGGTATTATATTTTTTCACAAGTTTTTAATAAAATTAACACATCATGTTCTATTGGCCAGAAACTGATGTTGTAATAGACGATGGTGTCACAATCATGTATTTTTTATTATAAGATTACTTTACTTGCAGACCATTTATAGTTTTCAGTGTCAGTGTGCATTTATCACATGGGAATAAATAAATAAATATCAACAATTAATAATAAGCATTTTTATATTTTTTGTTTTTATTCATTTTATTAATTCATTTTATTATTATTATTATTATTATTATTTATTATTATTATTATTATTATTATTATTATTATTATTATTATGTTATTGCAGCACTGTGAATTCAGACTAAGAGGGCACTACCATTGTCTGAGACCTGGATGCTTTTTTGTCACCAACATCACCACAAAGCTTCCCTGGCACATCAAGAAGCATGAAAAAGCTGAGAGGCGTGCTGCCAATGGTTTTAAATACTTCACTAAGAGAGAAGAATGTGGCCGCCTTGGTAAGCCTTAATATAATGCAGATATTATTGATTTTAGTCACTGTCTTATTATAATCTAAAGTTTAAAAAATCATATTTTATAGTAGTAATGCAGAATGAACATGGAAAATCCTGAATAATGACATATTTCATATTAGCACGATACTTCTCTGTGAATCCAGTGGGCTTCTTTTCTGTTGAATTGGCAAACACATAAAAATAAGATTTAATTTTAAATTGACAGGAAAAAGAATGAAATATTAATAAAGTAACGATTATATATGCATAAGTTTGAAATAAATAAAAATAAAATGGTGCACTAAATTAAGTGTGCAGAGTTTATACAAACATCTAAAGACGTAGTCAAATCCCTATATTAATGAAAAATATTTTCAGTAAAAAAAAATATTTTGGGTGTGTTAAAAATGGCTGGCAATAGTTCATCTTGATTAAAATAAGGGAGGGGCGGTGTATTAATTCTTCAGTATTTATAGTAAGCAGTCAAACAGGTACCATATACTTGTGTATATTTAACCTGTCAGAAATGAGCAATTATACATGTTTGTTAATTACTGTGCCTGTTTCACTCAGTCTGTTTATGTTGCAAATCATGTTTTTACTTCCACACATCCTCTTCTCTATGGAATACAATGACACCACATTTACATGACTTGTTGTGTACAAAACTACCTTTTGCTCAGAAAGTTAATAAAATTATGTCTGTGATTAAAATAATAAATTCAGAAATCAAAAAGAATTATTTTGTACTAGTAGTGACTGTAATAGCAAAGCAACTTGAATCCAAATATTATTCAATGTTGAAACGTTTTAGCTCTCTTTGTTGTATGTGTAAATGTAATCCAACAGTCTATTATGGTAAAACTAATACACATCATTGTAACTTACACAAAGTGGTTCAGAGGTCTATGCTATGTCTAAGGAGAAAGAAACATATGTTCCTTAGTAATGGGCAAGATCATACCTGCCTTTATTTTAATTTCTCAATTTTATTTTGTCTCACAAATTATATTATCTCACATAAGTAAACAGATTACTATTGATCATGGTACAAATGGAACTGTTTATTTTTAAATCATATTTTAAGACACTCTAAAACAAAAGTGAACAAAAAGTTAAAGGATAGAATAGATACAATATGCAGATAGGATGTGAATAATGAATTTAATATGGAAATAATTGTGTGTTTACTTTGGTTAGCAGGGTTGTGCATTATTGCCTTTCCAACAGCAAAATGTATTTATGTAAATTTAAATTGAATAAAATATGTCATTGTAATAAAGAACACCACAGGTCTTCCCAAGCTGTACTTTTTCAAACTGACACTTTGGAGAAAGTAATAAGGGCCAGACTCATCTGCTTTGGCTTTCCTCATCTTCACCTTATTATGAATCAGTACTAGATGTCAATTCACAAACTGCAGCTGTTTGCATGGCCTTTGTTTCAGCAATACTAAATAATGGTTTATTTCTTCTCAATTAGGTTGCAAGTACAACCAGGTAAACAGTCACTTCCACTGTATCCGTGAAGGCTGCATGTTCTCATTCCTGCTAAAGCATCAGATGACATCTCATGCTCGCAAGCATATGAGGAGGATGTTGGGAAAACATTTTGATCGAATCCCATCCAAGGTTTGTAATATTATTAATTTAGTTATGCCTGATTTGGGAAATGGGTGGCATTGTGGTTAAGTGGTTAGCATGTCCGCCTCTTAGTCCAGTATCAAATCCCGATCTGGGTGTGCTATAAACCTGCTCCTGGAAACCATGCCACAAAGGGTGCAAGAGATATTTTTATCATTAACATTATTGTATAATATTATATCTTAAGTATAAATAGTATAATATATATATATATATATATATATATATATATATATATATATATATATATATATATATATATATATATATATATATATATATATATATATATATATATATATATATATATATATATATATATATATATAGTCATCTGTAGTTCATGTTTAGACTTGACCAATCATGACATCTCTCATTAAGAGTAGAGTAATGGAAAAAGGTCTGTAAAACAGAAAGTACTGTTTCAAAAGTTTGCCAGATGGGTTAATTGACAGCACAAAAGCTGTTTGCAGGTAAACCGAGTTTAGCGATCACCCATTTTGAGTTTGAAACAAACTTGGTTGTGAGACCTTCCCTATTATTTACAGCTTTGCGTTGAGGTCAAAAACACATAATGTCAATTTTAAACCAAAGTTAGGTAAAACAGATTTTTTGGTGTAAGCTACAAAGTACAAAGTACTTTTAAACACGAAGTTTTTTTATAAAAAATAAAAAATATATATATAATTTAATTGAAAATTAAAGTAATTATAAAATGAAAATATGAATTTAGTATATTTAGATACACTGGGCAGAGTGTATCTGCCCAGCTCCCCCCCCCCCGTGACCCTAGTAGATGGATAATATATTTTTTTACTAAGAACATAATCTACAACAATTCGCTATTATTCATGTGTCAAGGCTGGATGAAATCATGTAGCCTCCAACAACCAGAAATATTTAGCATTTTAACTATCCAGGCCTCCAAATTAAATGGTCCAGGGTCTATTATGACATAAAAAAATATGGGGTTGGTGTCATTGTATATGTTTTGCACTTATGGTAGTGCATAATTAATTTATTTACATGGTATGAGCATTTCTACATCATCAGAATATACATACTTTGATTAGTGACATCCAAATGTGTGAAACCTGCGAATCTTATTTTACTTATAAAGTAAAGTGATTTATTTTGCTTACTGTGCTTACACCTGGAGGAATTTGTCCTCCATATTAAACAGTGTGCATGGAAACACACACATATACACCACTCACATGCCCAGAGTGGTGGAATGTCTTGTGACTTGCCTAAGAGCACTTAGCCATAGTACTTGATGGTACTGGGAATCGAACCATGGACCTTCAGGTTGCAAGACTGGTTTCTTAACAAGCCTACAATTGCCCCTTAGACACAAAAATGATTTCTGACTGTGACCCACTGGCAAGTAAAACTATCCACTGCCCTAATTTTCTAATTTCCCACAGACTTATCTGAACTTATTAGTCCCATAAAAATATCTGAATTGATTCAAAATCGCTAGATACAACTATAATAGACATGACATATAATATTATATAAATATATACGTGTGTACGCCCTGTTGTGGTGTATCTGCCCAGTGCCCGAAATGTTCTGCCCTGGATGGGCATGAGGAACACCTGCGACCCTAGTACAGGATAAAGCCAAAGATAATGGATGGGTAGATGGATTTGTATACATATACAAGCACGGTGGCTTAGTGGTTAGCAGGTTGGCCTCTCAGCGCTAGGGTTTCCCAGTTCGAATCACAATCTGGGTGGAGTTTCCATGTTCTCCCCGTGTCCGCGTGGGTTTCCTCCGGGTTCTCGGGTTGCATCGAGGTGAGCCATACTAGTTGATATTGTTCAACCTAGCACGCGATGTTGCTCAGGTTATCTGAGCCATCAGAGAGTTTACATTCCATTTTCCTAGAATCAATATCAGCAACTAAGGTTTGAAATACTAAGGCCATTGCCCAATCCCGACAGCTCCAGACCCCCAGTATTACCCTTCCAACGAGTGTTGGAGCCATGGGAAGTAGATTGAATTTTGTCAAAAAAATTATTTGTCATTTTTTTTCATCTTAACTTACTTATTTGTTCCGTGCTTTAATTTAAAATTATGTATTTATGTTAAAATTTATGTTCTAAAATGTACCCTTACTGTTAAGTAAGGACCACCCTTATGCTGCATCTGGGCCAGAACAGCTTGATGGATCAATTAATTACAAAAATATGTGAAATGCATTTCTAAAGAATGTGGGTTGTAAAATAAGACAACAAACCTGGGCACAGAAATTGCTCTAGAAAAGAATCATTAAAGAATAATTAAGTTAGTGTTTTAGTTGTAATGTTTTGGCAAGTCCTGATTTTAAGCCGAAAGAAGTGTTGTAAAATGCTGCAATGTTGCATGTTTGGATAAGAATTTCTATTATCACTGATATGATGGAACTTTTATTTAAACTTAAATTTAACTTTCAAATTTAAACTCTAAATAGGAATATGACTTTATATTGTAGTTTTAATACTATTATTATGTTAATTTATATATTTTATATGCTAGATGTTACCTCATGGTCACCAGTCAGAAGATGTGCAAAACCTATCCAGTATGGCCTCATCTGGGGCTATGAACACTCACCCTAGCTTGACTCCCAGTTTTTCAAACATAAGTGAAGAAAATGATGATTACATGGACTGCATGGGTGAAAGAAGTCCGCTAGAACTCTCCTCTGAGTCCTCAAACCAGGACCGTAGTGGGACTAGCACTCCTTTGGGCAATGACAGCTCTTCAGCAGGTATGGACAAGTTATTGTTATGTAAATGATCTATGCTTATGTTTAAAAAAAATTGGACAGATGCAAAAGTTGTGTTTAAAAAAGACAGACAAACTTGTCAATTAAAAAGGTAAAAATAAGCATGATCTTGCATTTCTTTTAAAAAGATGACAGCGACCAGAGACTAATGGAAAACTAATGAGAAATTAAACAGCACTTTGCGCATTTGTCCAATTTCCTCTAAAATCTGTCATTTTATTTACACCTTAATTAGTCTACTATTCCACCTACACCAAGACAACAAGAAATGGGACCAATTTATATTAACTTGTCAGTGGATCTGCTTTTCAAAATACGGAGGATAATAATTTATTTCAAAATACAAATCATTTTCATCTGTTGCTTTTGGCTGTTTAAAAGTTTTATCAACTGATTTTGTCATTTTCTATTTCCTGTCTCTGCGTGTGCTTGTGTTCATGTTTGTGTTTTTGTTTGTATGTTGTTCATTGAAATCCTTTGCAACTCCATTCTTTTTTCTTATCTTCTTACTATAGGACTGGGGTGTCAGGTCCCTGCTCTTACTTCCAGCTCCTCTGCTGACACTCCTCCCACCTCTGTACCTCAATCAGCACCTTCCTCTCCACCAGCTATTCCTCTTCCTCCACCAATTTTTCAGCTTCCACTCCAATCCCAGTCTTCATCTTACCCATTGGCCCTTCTGCGACCTCCCCATACCTCACTCCCATATGTTCTCTCTTCATCTTCATACTCTCTGCTCAGCGCCTCACTTGGACCTACTCGGAGTGTTGTCACGTCAACCAATACACCAGCTTTCAACTCTATCATTGCCAATCCATCTCCAGTTAAAAATGATGTGCCTATAGTACAGGATGCTGCAGGTAGTTCTCTTCTGGTATAGTTCTCTGCTGACAATGAAAATAACCATTACGCCATTACATAACTTTGTGATATTCTAAAAAAAATAATAAAAATGCATGCAAGTAATGTTGTACATGCCACACAAACAATTAAAAAAAAATGAAGTAACTGTTTACTCTTTTATAATATAAATCTAAGAGAAAGAGTTCCTAAAATTTAAATAACATACAAGCATATTAATACATCACTATGTGGGGTGTTTTAACTCTCCAGCTTTATAACATTGTGGCAATTGTGTTTAGCAACTAATTGTGACAGAGGGTGGAACACATACAATGCTGTATGACAGAAGTTGTTGGGTGTGTGCTAGTAATAAATAGTGTAAGTAAATAATGAGTTAGAATATTTTACTATATGTGGTATTGCTTTTCTAATGAAGCATATTATTATTTCCAATATATCCATATTGCTATATATCCATTTTTCATGATTTGGAAAAATGAGGACAGAGGCACACATGAAATTTAATTTTTTAAAAACTACTAGCTTTATTGCCATGTAGCCTCCTTTTTATAAATTTAAAGGAGGTTTATGATCACTACCTGTGGACTTAACGTGCTGTAACGATAGATACGGATGTTAAATCTGCACAGTGGCATCTTTACTGAGATTAAAGCAGAATGAGGCATGATCTGAGCAGAGGGAAAATAATTATTTCCTAAATTCAGGAAAGCTTAACAGACATCTACCAGCTTTACCAGATGCACTGTTCCTTCATCTGGACCAGACTGTGCATTTCATTTTTAGTGCGATCAGGCAGCAGACTTGTGATTTCCAAATAGTGAGGTAGAAACTCATGATAGGAACCTAATAAAATGTAGGAATTAGCTCACCTCCTTTATAAACTTGGTTTTAGGCAGGCTGCAATTGAGATTGTTTTATTAATTTTGGGCACTGATGCTCAGACACACTTGATACCCAGACACACACAATTGTGCACTTATTATGGTTATTATGGTTACTTATTATGGCACTTATTACAGTTTCTTAGGATAGTCCTTAGGTGTTGCATAAACCATGACCATTGATTACTGTAAATGATGACATCAAATGACCCTTACTATTTAGCGAGTAAAAGCAAAATAAAAGAAGATTTTGTTTTCAGGTGCAAATTTCCATGTTATACCACATATTGTTCAGTTGGGCTTATCATTCTTGAACCTTTTTCAGTGTTATCTTTAGGAAACTCTTTTAAATAGAACTTTGATTATTAGAAGTGGGTCCAGTTTTTCTTTTAAGGTAGCCGGTGGATTCACCAACTGACATTCATAATATGTCACAAACCACTGGGGATATCTGCATGAATAGCTGACCAATAGTAGCAGGTCACTAGATACATTTGTGCCTTATCCAATCAGATTATACCTGTAATAATATTTCCAGTGACTTTATGGTAACAAGCACTGTGTGCATGTCTTATTGTACCTGGTATAAACTATCATAAAAAGAAAAAATATTAATAAAAAGGGAATCTGCAACATTTAAACATCACTCACTATATCTTAAGCATGCCAGATAATCTCTTCTCTTGTGGGAAACCTTTAAGTTTGGCTATTCTGTGATTATAAAAGAAAAGAAACTAGCATTATTGTCACAGTACATGTTAAAGTATTTTAAGCACAGTAGCATGTGTACAGTGGCGTGCGCGCACACACAAAATAGGTGATTCAACTCACTCAGTGCAGGTCTCTGCTTCTTATTCCAGTTTCCTGGTCAAAACATTAAGTTTATTGTCTCTGGTAATCATAAAGTATGCTTTTTTCTCATATAATATGATTGAAAAATATTTTACATGCAGTTACACCTTCACCACTATGATAGAATTTAGAGCCTTATGTTGCATATACTTCTTGTATTTTTATTTAACTGTGACTGTTTTTTTAGACAGATGACAAACTTTTATTTTTTTTCAGGAAACACCATATCTATCCCAATGGCAAGTGGTGCCAAAAAGCGCTTCTGGATAATAGAAGACATGTCACCATTTGGTAAACGAAGAAAGACAGCATCATCACGCAAGATGTTAGATGAAGGCATGATGCTAGACGGCTTTCGGCGTTATGACCTGTATGAGGATTGTCGAGACACAACATGCCAGTTTTCACTGAAGGTGACACACTACCATTGCATGCGTGAGAACTGTGGTTACAGATTCTGTGGACGCACGCACATGTACAAACATGCACAGCACCATGACCGTGTTGATAACCTGGTGCTGGATGATTTCAAGCGCTTCAAGGCATCACTGAGCTGTGATGTGGAGGACTGCCAGTTCTCAGGGAACTCTACACACTTCCACTGCCTGCGCTGCTCATTTCGCTGCACAGATAGCACTAAAGTGACAGCACACAGAAAGCATCATGGAAAACAAGATGTGATCAACGCAGCAGGCTTTTGCCAGTTCAGTTCCAGCACTGACTGTGCTGTTCAAGACTGCAAATATAAGCTTAAATGTTCACACTTCCACTGCACATACCCTGAATGCAAGCACACTGTTGTGGGAATGTCACAGATGGATTCACATAAACGCAAACATGAGAAGCAAGAACGAGGTGATATGCCATCATCAGTATCACCCAATAGGGAGATTACACAACAACAAGCTGGTGTAACAGGAGCAAATGTCTCTATTACTCTACCAACTACATCATATTGTAACCTGCCCTATAATAATAATACAGGCATGTACTTTGCTTCAGCAACAGACTCAAAGTATCTTGAAAACCCATGTTCCACACTTAAACTTGATAGGTCTTTGAATCTGGGAACTGATACCTGTAGTTCACTGTATTTACTTAACAGTACTAGTAGTCTGGAACTTAGTGAATCATTAAATCTAAGAAAAAAGCTCCAAAATGAGGTAATCCTGTCCGGAGCTACCCCTTGTCTAAGCAGTCCTAAAGATGACATCAATGGCATTTCATGTGAGCGTGAGGATGAGCTTTCACTAGAGGGTGAACCTACTCATGAGGAAGAAGAGGATGATGATGATGATGATGATGATGATGATGATGATGATGATATTGAGGAAGAGCTTAACACAGACTCATATGACGACTCCATACCTGAACCTGATGGAGAAAAACACACAGAGAATTTTGATGCTTCCTTTAATCATGGCAGAGCTTCCAGTCTGGACAAAGATGAGTCTGAAGCTGACCTGTGAGAAATTTAGAGAAATCTTTCTAATAAACAAAAAATCAGTAGTCTTGTTTGTCAAAATTATAGATACTATATGTGACAAAAAAAACTTAAGTGAAGGCCCAAAATTATTTATAATAATTTTTACATGATGACCATCATTACTTTAATAATGCATTGAAATTGTACAGACAGGCATACATATGGGTGACAAAGTTGGAATTTACTTTGCTTAGGGCTTTTTGGTGTGCATGTTTGATTTTAATTTATCCTATATGTGGTGTTTTGTGTGCGCGCGTGTGTGTGTTGGTGTGGGAGTGTAAAAAACATTCAAATATTTATATACAGTAGAAGTCTGGAGATTGTAAGATACAGTGCAGTCAATGAACTGCAAGGAATAGCACGCTTTAAATTAATGTAAATTTTAATTAATTCATTTGGCATCCTGCATTGTTGTTGTTGTAATTATTATTATTATTATTATTATTATTATTATTATTATTATTATTATTATTATTTTATTTATTCAACTGCAGGGGCATCAATGGGTTCTTTATAAGTTAATTTCCAGTGATAATTCTCATAAACCTTCTCTGGTATGTTATAGGTTAAATGCAGACTGCTCAGCAGTGCACTCGGCCATGACATACCAATCTCACTGTATGCACCACACACTCTCTATCTCTGCAAACATAGACTGTATTAACATACCTTGTGGATAGTACATTTTTATACTGATAAGTAGTCAAAAACAAAAGATGTCTATCACAGCATTATACTGCATTATTGTTGCATTTTCTTTATTGTTACTATTGTCATTGCATTAGTTGTTTATTTGCACAGGAATGACCAGCTGATTTGTGTTTGTCACTGTATAACAGCCTAGGAAAATGGGAACAGAATTGGGAGAATGATTTATACTTAATAATGCTACCCAAGTAGGAATTGGGAATCTATGTCAGTTTTTGGCTCAAGCATCTATTAGACAGACAGAAGAAAATTTTGTTATTTGTATTGGGCTGAAGTAGTACTGTATAGGTTTTGTTAAAATTTTACAATCTGTATACCATGAAAACAGTAGTAACAAAATGTCCATCATACTGTGTTTTTCTTTTTCTCCAATTGGTTGCTCCATATATGTTGACAAATGATGAGAGAATGAGAGAAAGTCTTTAAATTTACAATATACAAAAACAAAATAAAACTGTAGTCTAGCTTACATTACAGTTCTTATTTAATATTAACAATTATCTGTCAAAAAGAAATGCTTAAGGTGTTTGAACTTTATGATTTGTTTCTATAGAACAGATAAATTGTTAGTGTTTATTTTTGTTTAGTTTGCTTTAATGTACAACTTACATTAGATTTGAAAAGAAATGCTGTTTTATTTAAAATGTATGAACTTATTTTGCTTCTGAAACTGAATGATTTTAATATGGCAGTGGCCAGCCTGCTTAAGGGTTAACACTAATGTTGACTGTAATTTAAAAGAATTCTATACAGAGGAAATTACAGCAGTGCTTCATTTTCGATAACAAAGAGTGCAAAAACAAAGCATTCTTTGCTTGTCCTCAGCTGAAAAACTGTTGTAGATTGGGAAACTGATGGGAGAGAATTACAATTGTTTTTAAACACAGCTGTGAAAAAATTATAATAATTACATTTAATTAAATATGTAGATCACAATCTTTAAAAAAAATAGGGCTGCAGAAGAGAAAATGTGTTTTCTTCTGTAAATGTACACAATGCTCTTTGACAATTGATTTTCTTAAATACAATAGAGAAAATGTTTAAAATTACTTAATAATAATTATAGTTTGTTCCAGCGTGTGAATTTTGCTGTTATACTTATGGTTTCCCAAAAGAGGAGGCCAGATAGTGGAGACCCAATGAAGCTTTATTTTTACATTAGTAGTTTTAATCACAGAGAAAAGGGTTTAGCGTTAGTTTATATGATTCTATGTGTAATTCAGTTTTATTTGTCACTTTTTTGTGTGAATTCTGTGTTGTTTTGTTTGATTCAAATGAGTTCATTTGTCCACTTGTATTTATGCACTTCACTTGCTGTATGCCCACAAGTGCAAGCTGGGCTGATATTTTTAATCTCTGTGTCCTCAAAATTAAAATAGGACAAATAAATTAAAATAGGGGTGGGCAGCTATTTATTGGTCTTGAGCAGGTTAGATAAATACAATACTGTCAAATGAACTACTGTTTGGGAAATGGTAATATGCACTTGAATATGTGTTATGTGTGTAAAATAGCAGGATTTGTACAAAACACATAAACAAAGTAAAATAAATCTAATTATTACAATCTGAATGTGCCTGGCTTCGTGCTTGCTATGAACTTAAAAATGTTAATACAAACATAAACAGCTGCAGAATATGGTAGCACTGACAGTGTTTCTCATATTTGATACTACATACACCTCTTTTAATACACCATCGAAAACTGATTAATGTAAACATCAATACTGTTTATTCACAACCTTTTTTTCACAACAGCCCTGTGATTGAGCAGAATGGGAAGAAATGTCAGAATATTTGATTAAGTGAATTGTCTTCTTTGTGTGATTAATTTTCGCTTGTGTTCTTTTGTCTGTCTGTGTTACATAATAAAATAGTTTAAATTACATTTACCTGGGAGTAAAATAAGCATGTAAACAAGGAATCTTGCCAATTGAATGACCAGTCCATACCCCTATTAGCATGCAGCAGTGAGAAAACCAGCTTCTACTAGCACTGTACACCGTCAATTAGCAGCAGACCTAGGTGCTGCAAGGTCAGGCCAGTCCAAACCCTAAAAGAGATACAACCAGAGGAAAATGTTGAAACATTCACGGGTTGTGGAAATTTGGGGCTGGCTGACTGCTGACCCAAACTATTATCAGGTGAACCTCAGCCACCCATAAAGAAACTGCCCACTACTAGCATACTGAGGTGTCCTTAGTATGTCAGCCGAACCACAAAACAAAAGACATGGTTCCACAGACTGCGCTTTGGCCATTTTAGCACCTAAATGCAAATATGAGGGGCTGTATGGACTCCTCTGTACATCTGTATGTTTCCCTCTCTCATTTGATTTCTATGGCTGTTTCCCTCACTCTGCTTCTCTAAACTGGTTCAAGTGCTGCACAGGATGGGTCTACTTTCCTTCACACCAACCCCCTGGCCCCAAGCAAAAATTCTTGTCCTTGTGTACTCCCCAGGTCGGTGCGTCTATAAGGGGCTGGTGATCAGTGCCCCTATATGGAGATGGTGAAGATAGGGTTCAGATTACTGTCTTACTGCAAGTCACCCAAAATTGAGCAAGCTGAAAGGAGAGTGACAAAAAAAATGGAAAAACATTGTCAGGACTAGGACATAGTGCGGGACTCCTTCGTGAGCAGCCAGGCAGTAAAGTACAGATAATAATATATATTATGTAATGATCCAATATTTAAAAATAATAATAATAATTTCAGTTTAATGAAAAACTCTTTGAATGTACTCAATGGTATTTGGAGTTGCATCCTAACATAGCTACAAAGTCAAATGAAAAAAGTTTTGTCCATGAAATCTGAGCATAAAATTTAATTTGAAAATGTTTATCCTCCCCTTTAAGGTCGTTGCTGTAGTGGTTTGGTAATATTATGAATTAGAAGCTGGTGACACCTCAAAAAAAAAAAAAAGAAATCAGTTAGCAACGTTAAAACACAGTAACTGGTAGTAGTAGGCAGAGTTTAATTTTTGACACAAATTCTGGCTTTACTCTAAACTGTAATATACCAAAATAAGGCATGGGATAGAGAAAATGGCAAAGGTAAGGGTGAAATATTCACAAATATTCTCTGGCACCCAGTATTTGTATCACTGAAGAATGTATTATTCTAAGGATCTTATTATAACATGATGGCAGGGCAAAGCAAGAATTATCCTGATGATCACTGGTTTACCAGTTGGTAAACTTACAATACATGTTCTGACCCCTTTTACTGATTAAGGTTTTTAATTGGTATTCACACTAGCATGTTCCATCCACATAGAAAAAAGGATAAAAATGTTAAAAACTGGGATAAGTAGCTACAACCCCACTTGTACAAGTCATGAGCCTTGTGACATCATAGATTTCATTAATGAAGACTAAAGACAGCTGTTGTACAGTTGCAAGTAACATTTTTGGAAATGTTCTCACTTCTACCTGGTTGTATTAACCTAAAAAAAAAACACAGTAATGGTGTTACACAGCTGCCCCATTGTTTACCCAAATGTGAGGGTAGCTTGGGATGAAATAAGGAGTATTTCACATTGAGTGTAACAAACAGGTGGTTTTGGTTCCCAAGGCTGACTAGTCAATCCACTGCTGTACAATACTTTTCTGTACAGTGCAAGAAAAAAAATACAGCACCAGTGAAAATGAGTGCCTGGTAACTTGGTAGTCCTCAGCCTCTGCGATGACTTGCTGGGGAACAGATGGTCATGACGAACATCGGTTGGTTGTGTGACAGAACAAATCATTTTTGACTTCAAATACCACTTGTCTTTCACATTGTTGTTTCCATGTTCTTTTCAAAGGTTTTAGCTTTACTCCTCATAGATTACTATTAGTGTCAAGGAATCAATACAAAAAAGTAGAAAAATGCAGTGGTATAAAAGTTTTTCTTAAACCAGTGGCACAACTAAGCACAATATAAAATAATGTAATAAAGCAAAGAATTATTGTCAAAAGAATAGCAGAAGTCCTTAAACACCAAACACTTAAAATACTGTACAGTAATTTGATTTGTGAGCTTACTAGCAATAACACTATATGGAAAGATGCTTTTGGATACACATATTTATAACTTTCATCCATTTTGATTACATGCAGGCTTACAACTTGACGAAATATGACAATGACAAAATATAAAACTTAAAATCACCCTACACAGAACTGCAGGAATTTACTGGTTAAACACCATTATGCAGTGTTAATACTTAAAATGCCTGGGCATACTGCCACAGCACCAATACAGCCTATGCTTAACCCTTGATTGTGCATTGTTGTTTGCCCCTACCTGCAACAGTTGAATCCACACATACAACACACAGGTTTATTAAATGCCTGGCTTTTCAGAGTGTGACTCTGTTGTTGGTAGAACACACAATTAATTTTATTCCACAAATTCTTGAGCTCATTAATTTACCTAGACCCAGTTACTATCAAAAGCCTCCGCTTAGTGCAATGTCATAAACAGATCATGCACATGATCTTTGTGTTTCTAGGTTGAAAAATATGTGTCAATTCTCAGTTTTGCATTTTTTGCAACTTTATAATGCCATGGGACAAGTGGCATATTTTTTTAAACTTCAGAGCCAAAATTGTCCAGTTAAAACTAATACATTTTGACATAACTAGTACTAGTATCCTTCATTTATTAACTGACTTAAATAATGAGCAAGCTATCATAAATGCTTTACATCCAAATGTAATGTCTCCTGTGAGAGAACACAAAAGTAAGAAAATTAAGGAGGAACCAGTTAAACTATGGTATTATAAATCATGATTATCTGCTGATAGGGTCTCTACGGAGCCCTTAAAGTGACATGGAAGAAAAAAAATATAATGCGAGATCTCGCAATAGTTATATTTATATTTATTGCGAGATCTCGCAAAAGTTTATTATAAATTGATGTACTTTCAGGTCAGTTTCCTGGTCAACATCAATAAACAAACACAATGGAGAACGTTCATCCATGGAAAAGTTTTATTGAGTTTTATTTTGTGATTGGCTTGCATATAAAGACATCAAATCAGTGCTTGCCCGTAAAAAAACGGTTTTCGTATAAGTGAGTGTTCCAATAAAACGGTCATAAGTCGGCGGCTTTGTTCCAAAAGAACTTAATGCATTTTACTGAATAGACAAACAAGTGTACAGGAAAAATCATCAATGGCAGATGACTGCGATTGATGAAAGAGCTCTGAATTCTCAAAGATATTTAATCGGTATTTAATCCTTAGGTGGGCTGTCCTTCTGTGTGTGGATGAGTGTGAATGGACCTTCCCTATATGGTGGGGAGCCCCAGTCTCACTATTACATTTAAAAAATGTTACCTGCTCCCTAAGTCTTCAGCTCACCCTGAGATTGGACACCCCTACACTTTGTAGGAATGTCCAGTTGCAGGATGAGCATGGCAATTATATACGATTATCCCGCAAATGACCATTCCCTCTGTTCCCTGCAGTCATTCAGCAGTTGTATATGAACTATGTGAAATAGTAAATTTCATTACAAAAATAAAGAGCATTGCGAAGTATAACAAAAACCTTAAAATAATGCAATTCATGTCTTTTTATGTTTAATAAATTCCAAAACGAGAGACACCTGAAGCGACTACTTAATGCAAGCGGACCACGTTAGTTTTGTGAGATATCGCGAGATCTCACATTAACTTTTGCGAGATCTCGCAATAAATATAAATACAATTATTGCGAGATCTCGCATTAATTTTTTTTTCCTTCCATGTCACTTTAGGGTCTCCGTAGGTTTCGATGCCTAGAATTTCCCATATCATTCTTAAAGCAAGTGCTTTTGGTAGAGATTTTCACCTCTTCACCCACCTCATCATTAATGGGGGGGGGGGGGGTTTGCTGAAATGATGCTGTTCCGGGGCACCATCTCAACTATGTAGAGTCTGCAGTATCTGCCTCTTTTAGTTATGCTGCTCTAGTGAGTGATGCCGGAGTCACAGGCTGCACTGTGTCAATCAATTACTCATTAATTAAATGCCGTGCTTTATTATTAGCTCTAACTGCCTTCCTTGTCTGTTTCTTTTGAGGTGTGACCAGCTTCCTGGAGGTGTAGTCAGACCTTGGCTCTGCCGACGAATCCATGGCTCTGCCGAAGAATACTGGATGGAACCTGAATATTAATTGGACTGGCGGTCCTGCAGGATCCCTTTAATGGACTCACATATAATTCTCCAGTTGTTAGAGTTTTCCCATTTGTTAAATATCTCTTCATGGCTGTCCTACACTGTTGTTGCTGCCTGGCCGCTCAAGCAGGATGAGCCCCCCACTGAGTCTTGGTCCTCCCAAGGTTTCTTCCTTAAATAGCAGCATAACAGGGAGTTTTTTCTTGCCACTGTCGCTTCGGCTTGCTCTTTGGGGGTTTAAAGGCTTTTCATTCTGTAAAGCTGCTTTCTGATTTCTACAATGTACTGTTGTAAAAAGCGCTTGAACTTAGCTTTGTTCCTTAAAACAGCTAAAATATTAGCATTATGGACATTGAGTGTGATCATTTCAGCTTCTAGAAGTAGGGAAGGAGTAATAACTGGCAGCAGTGAGGCTGAAGGACCAGACAGGACTCTTCACTACAGCACAGTTAACATGTTGGGTTGTATCTTTGGAAAAAAGAATGTAGCTGTAGTCCAGAGATAATGTATCAGATGGGAGCAGCGACTGAAAGCCACTGGAGAGAAGTGAGCAGTGGACTAACATAGGCTTGTTTGAGTTGGTTGAAAGAAAAGACACAAATTGTTAAAATTAAATCCAATGTATGTTTACAATGATGTGTTGCATATGATTAAAATCTCAGATGAAACTAATTGCTTTATATAGTAATATCCAAAATGGTTTTAATACATAAAATGCTTTATAAAATGGTGAAATGATCTGAAGGTCATTAATGTCAGAGCTGTACAGGCTCAGCCAATCGGATTTAATGACCAGAACTACCTGTTTTTGAGATTTTTGTGTGATGTTGTCAGAACTGGAGTATAAATCAGAAATATTTAATGATTAGGCTACTGTAATTAGTAGGCAGACAGTAGGCATAACCGAATTTCACATGATAAAGGACAGTTTGGTAACAAATGCAGCTACTATGGGCAATAATGTTAAAGCTATAACTTGGCAGATCCTTCCTGACAGAACAGACAGAAAAGGAGTAAGCGCAGTACTAGTCAGGCTAAAGGCTGTCTGACTCCCAATTCCATCTCATTCTGTGCAATGTGCAATGTCTGCTCTCCGGATAACAAGCTGGACCAACTGCGGCTGAAGATGAATGTTTCTGGTGAGATGAGGAACTGTGATTTTTGTCACTGAAACATGGCTACAGGAGTAGAAGGATACCTACCTCTGTATGCTTTTTGTGGAATTCACATCTGCTTTTAACACAATGAAACCTCTCAGAATCTCACCAATAATCTCTACCTACTTGGATTGGGCCCTTCCCTTTGCAACTGGGTCCTGGACTTCCTGACCAACAGGCCACAGTCTGTGAGGATCCACAACACCTTCCCATCCACCATAACCCTTAATACCGGCTCCCCTCAGGGCTGTGTGCTGAGCCACCTCCTGTTCACCCTTCTAACACTTGACTGCTATTTTATAGCCCATCCAGGCTGTCATATTGTGAAGTTTGCAGATGACACAGAAGGTCGGATGCATTACGGATTGCATTATGATGAGAGTCCGGCTACAGACAGTAGGTGGAACACCTTGAGGGTTGGTGCAGATTGGTGTTGGTGTACCTAGAGACCACTGCAGAACCTCCACTCATACAACGACCATGCGCTGCATTCCTACAGTGAACATGCGCCACACACATACAGGCACTAATACAGTGACTATGCTTAGCACTTGTACAGCAAACAGGCTCAGCACTCACACTGGACTCAGACATAAAAAAGTTTGTTAGGAGAAACTCAAAATATGTTCTCCAGAGAGATGAAAATGACGCATAACAAAACACTGTGCGGTGTATAGCGTGATAACTATCGCCAAGCAAAAAAAAAAAAAAAAAAAGTACTGACAAAACTGCGTAGCCTGCGATGAAGATGATAGCCGATGCAGTAAATCTTCCGGGGAAGCAAAAACAAGCTGCAGTTAATCCTGAAGAAAGAGCACATACAACAGGTGAGCATGATATATACAGTGGGGAGAACAAGTATTTGATACACTTCTGATTTCTCAGGTTTTCCCACTTGCAAAGCATGTAAAACACTGTAATTTTTATCATAGGTACTCTTCAACTGTGAGTGATGGAATCTAAAACAAAAATCCAGAAAAATACATTGTATGATATTTAAATAATTAATTTCCATTTTACTGTGTGAAATAAGTATTTGATACACCAGAAAAAGAAACTTAATATTTGGTACAGAAACCTTTGTTTGCAATTACAGAGATCAGACGTTTCCTGTAGTTCTTGACAAGGTTTGCACACACTGCAGCAGGGATTTTGGCCCACTCCTCCATACAGATCTCCTCCAGAGCCTTCAGGTTTCGTGGCTGTCGCTGGGCCACACGGACTTTAAGCTCCCTCCAAAGATTTTCTATTGGATTCAGGTCTGGAGACTGGCTAGGCCACTCCAGGACCTTAAGATGTTTCCTACGGAGCCACTCTTTAGTTGCCCTGGCTGTGTGTTTTGGGCCCATCTTCAGTGCTCTTACTGAGGGAAGGAGGTTGTTGGCCAAAATCTCACGATACATGGCCCCATCCATCCTTCCCACAATACGGTGCAGTCATCCTGTCCCCTTTGCAGAAAAGCATCCCCAAAGAATGATGTTTCCACCGCCATGCTTCACGGTTGGGATGGTGTTCTTGGGATTGTACTCATCATTCTTCTTCCTCCAAACATGACGAGTGGAGTTTAAACCAAAAAGTTCTATTTTTGTCTCATCAGACCACATGACTTTCTCCCATTCCTCCTCTGGATCATTCAGATGGTCATTTGCAAACTTCAGACGGGCTTTGACATGCGATGGCTTGAGGAAGGGCACCTTGCATGCACTGCAGGATTTTAATCCTTGACGGCGTAGAGTGTTACTGATTGTTTTCTTTGAGACTGTGGTCCCAGCTCTATTCAGGTCATTGACCAGGTCCTGCCGTGTAGTTCTGGGCTCATTCCTCACCTTCCTCAAGATCATTGATGCTCCACGAGGTGAGATCTTGCATGGCACCCCAGACCGAGGGAGATTTTCCGTTATTTTGCATTTCTTCCATTTTCTAATAATTGCACCAACAGTTGTTGCCTTCTCACCAAGCTGCTTGCCTATTGTCCTGTAGCCCATCGCAGCCTTGTGCAAGTCTACAATTTTATCCCTGATGTCCTTACACAGCTCTCTGGTCTTGGGCATTGTGGAGATGCTGGAGTCTGACTGATTGAGTGTGTGGACAGGTGTCTTTTATACAGGTAACGAGTTCAAACAGGTGCAGTTAATACAGGTAATGAGTGGAGAACAGGAGGGTTTCTTAAAGAAGATGTAACATGTCTGTGAGAGCCAAAATTCTTACTGGTTGATAGATGATCAAATACTTATTTCACACAATAAAATGGAAATTAATTATTTAAAAATCATACAATGTATTTTTCTGGATTTTTGTTTTAGATTCCATCACTCACAGTTGAAGAGTACCTATGATAAAAATTACAGTGTTTTACATGCTTTGCAAGTGGGAAAACCTGAAAAATCAGCAGTGTATCAAATACTTGTTCTCCCCACTGTATACAGTATATATATATATATATATATATATATACACACACACACACACACACATCATGGGGGTTTCCCCACGCCCATCCAGAAAAGAACGTTTCGGGCGTTGGGCATATACACCCAGGACAGGGCACCAATCTATCGCTGGGCACACACTCACTCACACAGCCACACACACAAACACACTCTATATGGGGGCAATTTGGAGAATTCCATGGACTTTAAGTTTTTGGACTGAGGGAGGAAACCATAGAACAGGGAGAACATAGAAACACCATGTTTATATATAAAGGACCATTTCAAAAGACCATTGAGACATTGTACTCTATAAACATCAATAAAACCTAAGGGGAAAAAAGAAAGATCTGACCAGTTGTCCTTAAACAGTACAATAATTTTTTGGCCGTTAAAATATAGAAGACAAGCAAGTGTTGTAATTCATAAATTAATTTATGCAGTTTTATTGAATTCCAAAAATTAAAGCTGAAAGTCCATTACCATAATAGTCTATTACCATACTATTATTTTGATTATTATATTTTTGAAAATATTTTTTGGTGCATAGAGGCAAAAAAAGTCCCTGTCCACATCATAGTCTTATCTTCATTAGTTTGAAAGTTTAAAGTTAAAGCAAATTCATATTTATATTAATTTGAGAAAGAAATTCTATTTAAAAAAAAAGTAAGATTATGTAGTTACTACTACAATAATTAAGTGAAGACACATTAGGGAACAAAATATTTTTTTGAAAAATACTGAGGTTTGTTTAGGATTCAGCATGTTGGTGTGCTTACTCGGTATAATTTTAGCCTTTATAGTAATAACCTTTAGATTTTACAAATGAAATTGCAAGAATATGGAAAATATATTTTTTTAAATATTTGCTTATATTTAAAAAAAGCAAATATTTAAGTAAATATTTGCTTAATCTACTTCACTATCATTTTTCATTCCTTCTGGATGCTGCAACTTCTTCACATGCTTGTTAAACTCTTCCTCCCCCATCCACTGGTCTTCTGTCCGGACAATCAAATCTACATCACTTATATGAGTTCTGTCTTTCTCATTTATCAGTACCTCTTTCTTATTTTTCATTTCCTCTTCTCCCTGTACCTTCTTTTGAACTTGGTCATTTATGTTAAGGGGAAGCACGGAGCCCATGGTGGTCCCTTCACTCATGTCATGCATGTTTGGACCTGTTGAATGATTGCCATCTTTAATGGGGGATGAGCTGGTTGACTCAATACTGACAGGGGAAATGTCACTGCTGCTATTTGTGTGGTTTGCTGAGTTTGACAGTGTTCCAGGCTTAAGTGGTATCTGCCAAGATGGGATTTTAGGAAGTGATGGAGAGGCAGGGAACTGTCTCCTAGAAATGAAAGATAAATTGTGTGATCAAACAGTCCTCAAATTGTAATACATGAAATCCACACAAAGTAAAATGAATATTTAAAAAAACATCAGTAACAATTTTTTAGAGCGTGTATTGCTCTATCACCCAAATAACATTATGCTACCCTGTCTGTTTCTCAAACTATACATATTTAAGTTCAAGCCAATAATTTATTTAAAATAAATATAAAATGTATTATGTTTTAATATGTATCTGATGGCTCAATTTAGGTTGACTGGATATTTTATTGGTCATTTCAAGCAACTGCAAGCTTTTATGTTGGTCATTCTAAAATTCAGTGATACATATTTATATTCATGTACTTACTTATTACATATATTTATAATTTTATTTAAATATTAATTTAATAAGAATAAAAAAGCATTTTATCTAAAATTCTGTCTTTACGTTAAATTTTGTCTCTATCTTACTATACGAAACTAGCAGTATATTTTCATATTCTGAAGAGAGTGGGATATTTTGTAGGATGTGTTGGAAATTTAAAAAAAGATCTTAGCAGTAACAAGATTATTTAACATGCTTTGCTACACAGTAACTGGATTATTAAAACTGTTAACTCTGCTGTTTATTTTGATTTGTGGTATACAATTAGAATATAGGGATTTAGATCTATAATAAAATAAAACCGTATTGGTTTTACTAGGTGTATAAATATTAAATCAATTCGAATTGATGCCTCATTTACACAGTTAACGTGTTGAAGCATTGACATCAATTTATTGAGTATCACTTAATGTGTATATATTACCAGCTTTTATTTAGCATGTCCATTTTTAAACATCTGCTCCAATGTACACATACTACCTACTCCAAATGGGTGATGGGTAATTTTATATATATATATATATATATATATATATATATATATATATATATATATATATATATTGTAACGGGGTCCGTTAGGGGGGCGGGCACCTTTCCATACTTCCATACTTCCATACTTAATGTCTAAATGTACTGTTATAACGTCTGTAAAATGTGTACAGTAAAATGTAATGTCATGAGCGTGTTCTGTGTAATGTCAACTTTCATTTGATGTGTGTATAAGTGTTCCTAATGTTGTCTGTGAAATTCACCATCCTCTTGTGTCTGTACTCGTATGATACCCCACACCCATGCACTGTAAGTAGACAAGCCTCTGTACACGAGCTATACTCTGTGTTGATTAAAAGAGCAGTTCCTTGTTAAAAGAGTGGTGAATGACTGAAATGGCTCGTTCTTTCCTCCACCCCTCCGGGGAACACGCCACATTGGTGTCAGAAGTGGCTCTGCAGAAGGAGATTGATATCCTGGCAGAGAGAATCGAACAGGGCAAGCGGAGGATGTCGAAGCAGATCAAAGGAACTCGGCTCGACTCACCGGACGGATCCAGCCGGTTGATGGAGGATCTAGACCGGTACCACGGACCCGAGAGGGTGGCTCCGACGGTACTCGAGAACGGCAGCCCCGCTCTGGAAGATGGCGAGAAGCTGTACTACGCGGGGAGGAGCTGTGCCGACACCGCACCGCCACTATGCGACTTGAGGGCGGGCTACGGCGAGCTGATTAACCGCCGTCCTGGGTACCATGGACTGCGAAACGGAGGCCCCGCTGATGAGCGCCACCCCACACAAGCCGGCGGGAACGCTCATTGGGCGTCTTCAGTGAGATTGGATCACGTGGTACCAGTGATCGACGCCGCTGCTCACTGGGCACCTTCAGGTAAAGCCATTCAAGTGTTACCTTCTTATGACGGTGCTCTCGACTGGGCGCTCTTCGAAGCACAACTCGAAATAGTCGTTCTGCACAACGGCTGGTCGGATGCCGAGACGGCGCTCCACTTGAGTCTCGCCCTGAAAGCTGACGCCCTACGAGTGCTAGCTGAGCTACCGCTGGAGGACAGACTGAAGCTCGACACGCTGGTCGGAGCCCTGAGGTGCCGTTTTAGCCGCCAACCATGCGGGTCGTCTGCCAAAACCACGCTGAAATATAGGAAGCGCAACAGAGGCGAACGCCTGGGAGTACTGGCAGCAGAAATAACCATGCTAGTGAGGAGAGCATATCCGGCGTTCAACGGGCAGATTCAGATACAACTAGCGCTCGACTTTTTCATCGATGCCCTCTTACCCGACGAGCTACAACTGCAGGTACGACTGGCTAACCCGCCATCGCTGGACGTGGCAATAACTGAGGCAGAGAGAATTGAACTTATACTTTCACAAGGACACGGAATATGGGGTGCAACTCGTTCGAACCTACCAGACAACCAAAGCCCCGAGAATGCGACAATTGGGTGCTGGCGCTGCGGGAGAAGAGGTCACAGATCTAATAGGTGCAGGATGTCGGGAAACGGCAGGGGGGCCGCCCAATAAGGGGCGCGGCGGTCCCTACCTCTTCAACAACGCCCCGTGAGAACGTGTTCCAAGTGGCGGGAAGTAGCGGCTGCTATGTCAAGTGTTGCTTCGGCAACGAATGTGTATGGGCCCTGATCGACACGGGCTCGTCAGTCTCCCTGATCCACCCAGGCGTCTCTACTGTAGTTCGCACTGCCGGCGCAAACCAAGACAACGCCGAACTCTTCACCGTATCTGGCGAACGCCTAAAACTGCTCGGCTCCTGCGACGTTCAAGTCGACTACGGTCAAGGGCCGAAAACACATCACTTTTGGGTGAGCAACATCAAAGAGCCATGTATCCTGGGAAAAGATTTTCTAGAAACCACCAAGGCCGTTATCGACATGGAGCATGGCGCCGTATCTCTAAATGGGCTCCCCGTAGCAACCCGTGGCATCAAATGAGTGAGTAACCGTTTCATGTCGTCGCATTGCACAGCGCCCAATACTCGCACACCCCAAGTTCACGCAACCTCATTGTCGAGATGTGCCTCCGTCGTCTTGTCGATAAACTCCGTCGTCTTGTCGAACGCTCTTCACATATTTTCGCGAACTCGGAAAACGAGTGCACGATGACTGGCTTAACCGAACATGCGATCGACACAGGCGACTCAAAACCGATTAGGATTCGCCCACACCGAATGCCTCATGCGAAGCGCGCGGCGGCCAAAAATCTGATCAAAGACATGGCTGATGCAGGGGTGATCGAACCATCAGCCCCTGGTCCACCCCGGTAGTCCTGGCAAAGAAAAAAGATGGCTCCTGGCGGTTCTGCGTTGACTACCGCAGGCTAAATTCTATCACGAAACCGGACTCCTACCCGATTCCAAGAGTCGACGACACGTTAGACCAATTGTCCGGTTCGCGTTGGTTTAGCTCGCTTGACCTGCGTAGTGGTTACTGGCAGGTACCACTCGCGAACAAGGATAGGGAGAAGACAGCGTTCTCCATCGGGAATAGACTGTGGCAGTTTAGGGTCCTTCCGTTCGGGTTGTGCAACTCGCCAGCCACATTCGAACGCCTCATGGAGCGGGTGCTCTCTAAAATACCAAGATCCAAATGTGTGGTATACTTGGATGACGTACTGGTCCACGAGCGCGATTTCGAGGCGGAAATCGAGAACCTGGAAGTAGTGTTTAAAAGAATTGAGGCCGCTAATTTAAAATTAAATCCGACAAAATGCAATCTCCTCCAGCGTCGGGTCAAATTTCTGGGACACATAGTTAGCGGGGACGGCGTGGAGACTGATCCCGGAAAAACCGAGGCGGTGAGAGACTGGCCCGTCCCCAGGAATATAAAACAGTTGCGGATCTTCCTGGGATTCGCGTCATACTACAGACGTTTTGTTCCCAAATTCGCTGACATTGCGGCGCCGTTGCACCAGTTGACTAAGGGGGGGGCAAATTTCTATGGTCGACCGCCGCGGATCGGGCATTCGAGGGCTTGAAGCACAGCTTGTGCGACGCCCCCATTCTGGCATTCCCAGATTTTTCGTCACCGTTTGTCGTGGATTCGGACGCAAGCGACCAGGGTATAGGCGGCGTGCTGTCACAACTGCACGACGGGTCGGAAAGAGTGGTGGCCTACTTTAGCAGGAGGCTTTCCAAAGAGGAGAGGAACTACTGCGTGACGCGGCGCGAGCTGCTGGCGGTTGTTGAATCGTTAGAACATTTCCGGCCCTACGTCTACGGAGTACACTTCGAGCTACGGTCAGACCACGCATCGTTGCAATGGCTGATTAATTTTAAGGAACCCGAGGGCCAACTAGCGCGATGGTTAACGCGCCATTAAATACCGGCCAGGACGTGCGCATGGCAACGCGGATGCACTTTCCCGCAGACCCTGCGCTGAACGCGGCTGTAGGTACTGCGATAAGGCGGATGCTAACGCTACTGTGATTCCGACGTGTGCGGCGGTAACTAACTCAGCCGGGTCGGACGAGCGCATCGAGTTCCTCTCGAACAAATCGTGACGGCACAAAGGGGGGACCCAGAACTAGACTGGGCGGTACCGTTACTCGAAGCGGGCGAGTGCCCGAGCTGGGATGTCGTGGCGGGTCTGGGCACAGTGGCGAAAGCGTTACGCTCAAATTGGGAGAGCCTACGCCTTCAGAGCGGCGTTTTAAAGCGTGCATGGTCAGAACCGTCAAATGGACAGGAACTACTCCAAATCATTGTCCCAGCGTCGCTCAGACGAATGGTGCTACGGGGAGTCCATGGCACCCCGGGCGCGGGCCACTTTGGCGTTACCAAAACGCTGCGCAGACTCCGTCAGAGCTTTTACTGGCCTGGCTGCAACACGGATACTGAACTCTTTGTGCACTGTTGCGATAGCTGCGCCGCCAAGAAGGGGCCCCAAAGATGTCCTCATGCACCGCTACAGCCCATGCCTTCAGGACGCCCTATGGAGAGGGTCGGAGTGGATGTGCTGGGACCATTCCCGACCTTGAGCTCCGGAAATCGTTTCGTGCTGGTGGCTATGGACTACTTCACCAAATGGCCCGAAGCGTTCGCTGTGCCGGATCAGAGCGCGATTACGACCGCATCCACCCTGGTCAACGAATTTTTCTGTCGTTTCGGAGTACCCGAATCACATCATAGCGACCAAGGTCGGAACTTTGAATCGGAGGTGATGAAGGAGGCATGTCGGTTGCTGGGCATCAAAAAGACACGTACTACGCCGCTCCACCCACAGTGCGATGGGCTTGTGGAACACTTCAACCGTATCTTAGCGAGCCAGCTGGCGATTATTACCGACAAGCAACAGAAAGACTGGGACAGGCATTTGCCGGTGGTACTTCTGGCGTGCAGGTCAGCGGTGCAGGAATCATCAGGTTTCACACCCGCTATGCTGATGCTCGGACGAGAGCTCCGGACGCCAGTGAACTTGGCTTTTGGGGACCCCAATCCTGATCACGCCCTCGAGAACTCGTTACCCATTTATGTTAGAGACTTGAGGCACTCTCTTGCATTAGTTCATGGTCTGACCCGTGATAATCTTTCTTTTGCTTGCAGGAAACAGAAGAGGGCATATGACGAGAAATGTTTCGGTGATGTGTTCACGGTGGGCACGGAGGTGTGGCTGTACAACCCGGCGAGGAAGAGGGGGCTATGTTCAAAGCTCCAGTCTGCCTGGGTGGGCCCGTGTACGGTTGTAACGAGGTTGGGTGAGGTGGTGTATCGGATTAGATGGAACAAGCGCAAGTTGGTGGTACACCGAGACCGTTTAGCGCCGTACAGACCCAAACTGGGGAGTAGTAACTTGCAGGATGCCCCGGTGCTGCAGTCACCTCTCCGTGCCACACCCTGTGTTGGTGCTTATAACAATGTCCCAGTTACCAGGTCGAGTTCTACTGTTAAGGATGTTAATCCTGAGTTCACATGTTCTAATAACGCTAGCTGTTGGAATGTTCCGACACCTGTTACTACCGGTGATGTTCATGCGCCTGTTTCTGTGTACAATGACTCTCGGGTGCCTGAAGTTGCGTGCGTTGATTTACCCGCTGACGGTCTTCCAGTGCTCAGACCCACTAGAAGTAGACAGCTGCCGGGTCACTTGAAGGACTTCGTGGTTCGGGGCTGGGGGGTCGCCGGGACGTCTGACCCCTAAGGGGGTGGCTGTGTAATGGGGTCCGTTAGGGGGGCGGGCACCTTTCCCATAACCCCTTGCGTGTCATACTTAATGTTTAAATGTAGTGTTATAACGTCTGTAAAATGTGTACAGTAAAATGTAATGTCATGAGCGTGTTCTGTGTAATGTCAACTTTCATTTGATGTGTGTATAAGTGTTCCTAATGTTGTCTGTGAAATTCACCATCCTCGTGTGTCTGTACTTGTATGATACCCCACACCCATGCACTGTAAGTAGACAAGCCTCTGTACACGAGCTATACTCTGTGTTGATTAAAAGAGCAGTTCCTTGTTAAAAGAGTGGTGAATGTCCGAAATGGCTCGTTCTTTCCTCCACCCCTCCGGGGAACACGCCACTATATATATATATATATATATATATATATATATATATATATATATATATATATATATATAAACTTCAGGCTGAGATTGTGGAAGACCGTTTCATGTCACAGGTCATGTCATCATGGCAAGACTGAGCACAGCACCAAGACACAAGGTGCCTCAGCGATGTTTCTCCCAGACAAAGATTTTCAAGCAGACTGGAGTTTCAAGATGTGCTGTTCACACTCTTTTGAAATAGCACAAATAAACGGGCAACATTAAAGATTGTAGTTTTCGGCCAAGGAAACTTAGTACAACAGATGACAGACACTTCAAGCTTATTTCCTTTCGAAGTCAGAGGATGTCCAGCTGTGCCATTACCTCAGAACTGGCAGAAACCAATGAGACCCAGGTACTGCTTCTACTGTCTGGAGAAGTCTGGCCAAAAGTGGTCATAGAAGAGTTGCAGCCAAAAAGCCATTTCTCCAACATGGAAACAAGCCAAGCGAATCAACTATGCATGAAAACATAGGAACTGGGGTGCAGAAAAATAGCAGAAATATTTGGCTGTAGCAGAAGGCAGTTTGTACACTGAAGGCCTGGAGAGCGGTACAATAATGAGTGTCTACAGGCAACAGTGAAAGGTTCCTTGCAAGTTTGGTGCTGCATTTCTGCAAACATCCCACAAGTTCCTTCAAAAGCTGTGCACAAGCGTAACTAGAAGAAATGATGCTGATTTGATGGCTGATTTGAAGGGTGGTCACACCAAATATTGATTTGATTTACATTTCTCTTCTATTCATTCTCTGCATTTTGTTAATTGATGAAAATAAACTATCAACAGTTCTATTATTGAACGTATTCCTAATTTACAGCATTTTTTCACACCTACCTAAAACTTACATATTACATACACACTTCCTAGTTTACAAATGTTTGACTGGAGTCAGATAATGAAGTGTTTTCAAGGCAGATGATGTATTTGAAATTATATTGAATCATGAGAAATTCTTAAGTATTGGAAAATAATCGAATAGTTGGATTGAAAAATCAAATCAAATAGTCATGAAGACCTTGATTTGCACCCTTAGTTTTTACACGTGCACCTCTACTTGTTGTTACATTTTTCTATGATGCAATACATTATTACAACATGTTATTGATATTTTATTTTAATTTTTATTTCTGAGTCTTTTTCAAGCAATACTTAGTGCTGATCAATACTGATCCATACTAATACAGAACTGATCAGCTGAATGATCAATATAGTAAGTAGTAAAAAATGCCTTCAATTCCATGAATTAACAATAAAAAAAACAGCTAATAATCAAATGCAATTTACGTTAACCATTTAATGTTTGGGTGGTTATTTAATATAAATAGATCCACAAGGTAGGTACCATCAAGAAATTTAGCCAAATAAAACAAAAAAAACAAAAATGGTAGTCAGAAATTGTTTGATAGCTTATTAATGTCAATATTAATCATTCAGTTGAGACCACTAAATAACTGTCCCACACATTTATCGTGTTTTTCTGAATTTAGACAATCCCTTAATGCTTGTCCCCACAAGTATCTAGTACTATGCAGATCATTAGAGTGTTTACCTGCTCAGCAAAAGACCCTTTAGAGACACAATCTCAGCTTTTAGCTCACTAATGCTTTGAGACTCCACCATGTAGCTAGTAGCAGATGATGCCTGAAGATAGAAAGAAAAACATTTACATATCAAAAGAAGTTTTAAATTTTCCCAAATTATTGTTTATATATACAGCATTAGAAATGCTTTTAAATAATGATAAAACTGTCATAATTATGAAGTTGTAAATTACTAATTGTTTTTTTGTAATAGTTCAAAAGGGACAGTGAAAATTACATTATTAACAAATTCAAGGATTCAATGAGACTGAAATTAGCATTACATCCGGTACAGGAAATGAAAATGAAATTCTGTTTCACAGACCCAGTTTTGACCCTAAGCAATTTCTGTTGGAGGTAAAATTAAAGATTTTAATTTAAATATTAGATTTAGAATGTATAACGAATAAAATAAAATATCTGGAGTCTATGTTGGTTAAACAGATGGTTTAAGCTTGGACATTGTTGAAAAGGCAACTGGAAATCACCAATATTTCTATATAGTTTTCCATAATTGTCTATGATAAAAGGCCAAACAATATAAATATGGTGACATTCATCAGTCATTACTTGGGAAGGATAAGTGGGATTATTACATGCTTGGATACAAAAATAAGTCACATTTAATTACATCTGAAGGAATTAATGTAAATATTAAGATTACATTATTTACAACATAAAATTTCTGAAAGTTTATACATGAACAAAAGGAGCAGAACAAAGCAAAGATGCACTCACTCAGTAAAGTAAGTAGTAGTAGTGATGCAAACCCGATGACAAAGACAGCAGGGAAAGCTCAAATAAGCAGAATTAATGATAGCTAACAACAGGTGAGTGAATTTAACAAAATGAGCGAACAAATAGAAATAAGCAATAATGCAATAAGTGGGTGCACCTGAATCTTATTATCTTATTATTATGCCCTCAGCACCAAGCCGAGTCATCGTGAGCTTCAGCGTTGGGATGCAGTGGTACTTCACATATTTAGTATCCCCTTTTCCAATTTTTAGAGCACAGCCCTGGCTCAGTTTTGTAGCAGCATCCATTTAATTTTTCCTGATCTTGCTGGTCATCTTGCTTAAAGGCTGGGGCAGTTTACTGTTGGTGTCCAAGCAGTGGCAGCAAAAAAAAAAAATAGGATGAGTAGACAGCATGCAGTAAGAAGCTAAAATTTGCTGCTTTCACAGCTAAGCAATAGATCCCGAAAACACTTAAAAGCACTGTTCTGAGTGGCTAGGATGGACTGGGTTTCCACCAAGTATCTCAGGACGTCTAACTATGATTTGTCTGTTGTGGTTTCTTGGTTGTCTTGTTCATTTTAGTTCGGTAATGCCCACAAATTTTACATGCAGAGGATCACTTCATTTAGGCAAAGCTAAGATTTTCAGGATACACAGCTTCCAGCTCTATATCCATCATCTTCTGCTTCATCCTCTAATAGGGTCAAGGTGAGGTTCCCCATGCCCATCCAGGGGAGAACGTTTTGGGCGCTGTGCAGAATGCCAATCTATCGCTGGGCATGCATATGAATAACTCATTCAAATTGTTTTTGACCACACACTTAGAATTAATGGACAGAACCTGACTTTTTATTGGACTATTTGCTTTGCAGTCCTGTTAGTGTGTTGTTGTGCACATTTAAAGTTTTTTCAACAAAAAGAATCAGTTTGTCAGCAACGCAGTGAAGGATGGCACAACTCACAGATCAGTGCAAATACAGTTTATTAAATAAACACAAAAAAAGAGTTTTCCAGACAGAGCAAAAACAAAACACAAACACTGGGCAGCATATCTACGATGAAAACTATTGCCTAGCTGCGAAAAGCAAAACAAACTGCACAGCCCGCGATATAGATGATCGCCGACGCAGAGAATCCTCTGAGGAGGCGTACTAAAGCAGAGGTAAATCCTGAAGGTAGAACACAATGACAGGTGAGCGTGGTCCAACGCAAAGAAGCAAACCGGAAACAGTGCTTATAAAACAGAGAACCGGAAGTTCACAAACAACGGAAACAAGGAACAGGTGATTAAAATTCAGGTGATTGACAGCGGTTAGGAGTAACAGATGACATTCCCTTACCAGAGTGCAAAATAGAGGGAGCAGGTGTGACACAGTTAATGGACACCTGATATTTTCAAAAAACTGTACATCAATGTCCTGCACTGTTAATGATACCTGATCACTGCCTTGTCTTATTATTCACTTCACCAACATGCCCGCTGCAGTCTGCTTCATTCACAATCCTCTCGACTTTTGGTACTCTCTCCAAAACGTTATTAATGCATTCCAGAAAATGTTTATTTTTCCTGCACTAATTAAATTCAAACAGTGCATCAAATTACAGCATCACTCTATCAGATACTATTTCCCCTCATATCAGCTAATTCATTACCAGTTATTGTGCTTACATTCAGTGTTCCTACCGACATCCATCTTCTTACCCTTCTGAATAACATTCTTGCCTCCTTATATTTGTCTTATTTGATAATCAGTATGCCGACAGTATTGGAGGTGCATGTTGTTAACTCCTCTGACCCGGTATGAAAATCAGATTTTTAATCTGGATGTTTGATGTGGCACAGTTGTTACACTATATCTCCTTTCTACTTATCTTGGTTTGGGACCACCAATAGCTAGGTTTATGTTAAAATAATCTCATCAATTATATTGCCAACACATGTAATGCAGGAAAAAATTTCTGGTTAAAACTTGGATTATTAAATAATAGAGCACTTATCAAAATCAGTTTAGGTTCAAAACGTATTACTAATAAATTGTAATGCCTTCTGTCCCGTGAAAAGAAACCTGGATTAAATTAATGAATACATTGGTTTGGCAGGTGGCTTAGTGGTTAGCACGTCACCTCTCAGCACTAGGGATTCCTGGTTCGAATCCCCATCTGGGTGGAGTTTCCATGTTCTCCCCGTGTCCGCGTGGGTTTCCTCTGGGTTCTCCGGTTTCCTCCCACAGTCCAAAGACATGGATCAAGTCAATTAAGTTCTCCAAATTGCCCCATGTAGAGTGGGTTTGTGTGAGTGTGTGCCACACCAGAGATAGATTGGCGCCCTGTCCTGGATGTATCTGCCCAGCGCCCGAAACGTTCTCCCCTGGATGGGCATGGGGAATCCCCCCCGCGATCCTAATATAGGATGAAAGCGGAAGATAATCAATGAATAAATACATTGGTTTGGAATTAAATAAAACCTTATTATATGTTTTGGGCGCCGTGGAGACTTTTTATTCTCAACATAATTAATTTATCTCCAATGTTCAAGTATAACTAATTTATTTATATAGACCAGGGGTCTCAAAGTGCTGGCCACATCCGGCCCGTGAAGCATTCTTTTTTGGCCCCTCAAGGGTTAACAAAATAAGCATTAAAAAAAAAAAATTATAATTATAATCTGGCCCGCAATTTGGTTTAATTATTTATACATTATTATGTTAATTCTTATATTTTATCTTAATTTTTAATGTGGTGTTTCTGTGATGTCTATTTTTTTGCGTATGCTGTGTTGCCTGGTGATTAGCGCCTGCTGCGTAAACCCAACCCACTCGTAAGCTGCATGTCTCTACGTGTGACGGGTTGTACTCAGAAACGAAGCCGGAGTGGATGAACAGTATAACAGTCACTGGTGTAGATGTGTCGCTGGTGCTAATGAAAGACACAGACTCGTGTAGTGATAGGAACTCCGAATCGCTTTACTCTTTTCCACATGTATCGTACATCTCTCGTGTGTCACACCTTTATTCGTCCTCCCGCAACGCATACCTTAAGCATAGTGCCCATGTTACAGCACAACATTCAACAACTGCTTTATTGAAAACAGCGCTCGAACCCCAGTAAGCGTACTGATGGAGTAACGCCGCGATGAAGATGATCGCTGACACTCGGGAAACCGAACTCTCCACAGAGGTAATCCATACAACAGAATGTACCAAGGGAGCGCATTACAAAAGATCAGACGCTAACAGCCAACACAACCGAACAACGAGATAGAGATATAAACAGAAAGTTTAGAACTCTGGAGAAGAACTCCGAGCTCCACCAGTGACAGGAAGGGGAATAGCAGGTGCAGAAGGTAAAGTGGATGTGACACTACGCTATGCATGCGCTCACCATTCCCAGCAAAAACATTTTGTTAGCAAAAATGTCACTTTCCAAACTCTCAAAAAATAAAAGAAAAGTTGACTTGGAAAAAAAGTACATGTGTGTGAAGAACTCTTCTCAACTGTAAAATGTAATAAATCCAAGCACAGATCCAGACTGACCGATGCCCATCTCCAGTCCATCATCAGAGAGTCCACTGCAAACTCACTTAAAGCAAATGTGGCTCATTTGTGTCAGAGGAAGCACTGTCCAGTTTCTGGTAGCAAGCACTGAGCAAACACTGAGTGTATTTGAATGTACAATGTACAAAATATATTTGAATTACAATATGTACATGGCGGCACGGTGGCTTACTGGTTAGCACATCCGCCTCTCAGCACTAGGGATTCCCGGTTTGAATCCCCATCTGGGTGGAGTTTCCATGTTCTCCCTGTGTCCGCGTGGGTTTCCTCTAGGTTCTCCGGTTTCCTCCCACAGTCCAAAGACATGGTTCAAGTCAATTGAGTTCTCCAAATTGCCCCATATAGAGTGTGTATGTGTGCGTGTCTGTGTGCGTGTGTGCCCAGCAATAGATTGGTGCCCTGTCCTGGGTGTATCTGCCCAGCGCCCGAAACGTTCTCCCCTGGATGGGCATAGGGAACCCCCCTGCAACCCCCTAATATAGGACAAAGTGGAAGGTAATGAATGAATGAATATGTGTACATAGTTATTATATAAATAGTTGATTTTCCATTTTCCCGCTGCTTTTTGTTGCAATTATTTAATCTGGCCCCTCATCGAAAACACAGCCTGGTTAGTGGCCCCCAGGTAATTTGAGTTTGAGACCCCTGATATAGACCTTGTACAACAATACATTGTCACAAAGCAGCTATACAGAGTTAAAAACCTTCAAACCGCCAAAGAGCAAGCTGAAGCAACAGTGACCGAAGTGACTTGATTGACGCAGTGCAGCATGTGACTCTGGCATAACTGATTAGAGCAGCATAACTAAAAGGGGCAGATACTGCAGACTCTACTTAGTTGAGAGGGCTCCCAGGAAAAGCATCTTTTCAGTGCCACAGCCCCTATCAATGATGAGGTGGGTGAAGAGGTGAAACACCAGTACACACTGATCCCAGATTACCAACCCAACACTGGCAAGCCTGAGATCTACACCTTTATCTACAGGGAGTTAATTATACGCAAAATTAAATAAATGTGTTTTTAATCTACTTTTAAAGATTAAGAATGATTCAGAATTACGAACAGTAATTGGAAGGCTATTCCAAAGTTGAGGATCCTTGTGGGAGAACGCTCTTCCACCAGCAGTAATTTTATTGATTCTAGGAGCTAAAAGTAAACCAGCACCTTGAGCGCTGAGCTTGCGTGTACGCTTATACAGCTCAGTGAGATACTGTGGAGCATGATTATGAAGAATTCTATATGTTATCAATAAAATTTTGTACTCAATACGAAACTTGTGTAAGTTTCAGTGCCAGTGTAAGTTTAATAACACAGGACAAATACAGAACGATCAAACTTTGGTTCTAGTTAAAACTCTAGCTGCAGCATTTTGCACAAGTTGAAATGTATGTAAGGATTTATTAGAACATCCTTTCAAAAGTGAATTACAATAAGATAACCTTGAGGTAACAAAAGCATGAACTACTTTTTTTGCATCTTATTTCTTCGCTTCGAAATGTTACAAAGGTTAAAAAAATGCAACTCTAGTAATATTGTTAATGTGTTTCTTAAAGGAGAGATCTGAATCAATAATGACACCTAGATTATTTACAGATAAACTGGGTCTGATTAAGGCGTTATTGAGGTTTAACACGGTGTTAGAAACTTTGTTAATTTTGTCCAACTATTAGAAACTCAATTATCATAATTTAGCAGTAGGAAGTTCAACCAAGATGTTATGGTCTATAGTGTCAAAGGCTGCACTAATATCTACAAGACAAGAAAAGAGATTTTATTATTATCAGAGGACATTAATAAGTCATTAACTACTTTAATTAAGGCTGTATCAGTGCTATGGTGAGACCTAAAGCCTGACTGATAAACTTCATGTTAAATTTCAATGTTATTAGCTAGAAGATGGCGATTTAGCTGGTTGAACACAATTTTTTCTAGGACTGTAGAGACAAAAGGAAGGTTTGACTATAGACATTGGTCTATAGTTGGACAGTATTTAGAGAATCCAAATTAGGTCTTGGTAAGTAATGGTTTAATGACTGCACACTTCAGATTTTTGGGGACATAGCCTATTGTAAGTGGTGAATTTATAATCTTTATTAAAGGCTCTAATATTTGGAAGGAGGTCTTTAAACAGGTTTGTAGGTATTGGGTCTAACAGACAGGATGTTGTCTTTGAGTGTGTAACTGAGTCAAGCTTTTTTTTTTTAGATAGGGGGTTAAAGGTATTTAACTCTTGCATTATATTATTTTTTTCTACCACTAGACTTTTCAGTAACTGGTAAGTGTTTATTATTGATTACGCTACACGATGCATTACATGATTTAAGTATTATGTTTTCAATTTTATTACTAAAGAAATTCATAAAATCATTGCTGCTGAACTGTGAGTGAATCTGTTTCAGTAGCACATCGAGTTAGTTTTGCAATGGTATTAAAGTGGAATGTTTGAGTATAAGACTAAATAATATTCCGAATTAATAGAGAACAACAAAAACAACCAGTCATACTGTCCTTTCATGCAAACCCAAATACCTCTAATTTAGTTTGTCTTCATTTATGCTCCATGGTTCTAGTGGTTTGTTTTAGTATGCGTGTTTGATCATTAAACCATGGACCGAGTCTTTTATTTTTAATCCTTTTTAGTTTAAGTGGAGCTACACTGTCTAAGGTTGGAGAAAACACGTGTTTAAGGTATTCAGCTGTGTTTTCAAGTTCAATGGGTCCTGATGCTGGTTTAATGTTTAATTCGGGTAAATGTTGTAGGAATGACCCAGCAGTAGAGGGAATTATTGTGCGCTTCATATTATATCGTGGTTTAATGACTGGATCAATATCAATTTCTAAATCGTAGATTATTTAATAATCTAATTTTGTGGAATAATAGTTTAATCATCAATGTTAATACCATGTGATAAAATTAAGTCTAACGTATGTTTATAGCGGTGTGGTTCACCAACCACACTTTGAGTAACGCTCATGGAATCGAGAATAGCGTCAAAGGCTAATTTAAAGGAGTCTAGTGGGTTTTCAAAGTGAACATTGAAATGACCAACTATTAAGGCCTTGTCTGATGAGACTACAAAGTTAAGATTAAACCTTCTCACATTATTTGAGATAGTATTGATATTAATGAGATTTTTTTGGCACACTTTTTTGGAGTCGTTTTGTTTTTTTGCTCACTGCGATACTGTCTTAATGGTATGGGACCTAGTTGTTGTGGGTGACTACTCCTGGCAGTTCGCAGGTAGTTGGTTAGGCCATTTTGTCTGCTGCCTGGCCTTGGCTTTGAATTGTCAATTTTCATTCCTATCTGAAGAAAAAAACCCTATCGGTTATATGCGACATGAGCGCAGCACCCTCTGGGGAAGGATGGATACCACCCCATTTCAAAAGGCCAGACCTTACCTGAAAAGTAGACAAATTGTTAATAAAGGCTATATTGTTTTCTGAGCACCACTTAGACATCGAGCAACGCAGCGACCATAACCATAACGCAACTGTAGGTCATGCCGCCACGCCTAATTGGTAGGGGACCAGAGACAACCACTTTATCAGACATCATTGCAGCGGTTCCACACACCTTTTTAACATTAGCCTTAGTAATCTTTGACTGCTTGAGGCTTACATCATTAGTGCCGACGTGCATAACTATTCTAGAGAATGAGCGTTTAGTATTAGCTAGCACTTTGAGGTTTGCCCTCGGGATGCACCGGACTACGGTTGCTGTAGTCTCTAAGGGGTAGCCATTTGTGTCTGAGCTGGGAGTCGCCAATAACCAGAGCACTTTTAGCGACTGGTCTCTCAGTGGGTGAGTCATTGAGTGGGGAAAACCAATTGGACACATGGGTCCTAGAAGAGTGATGCTTAGTTCTACATCCATGTCGCCTGGTCATCACCCACTCGCCCTGCTGCCAGGGCTCTGAAGCCGGAGATTTAGGACCTGATCCGGTGGGATTCCAGCTGGCTAAACTGGTCCCTGATACATCTTCTCTAACAAGACCCTGTTTTAAAACCTGAATGCGCTCTTCTAATATGGAGTGAAAAAATTTAATAAAATGTAACTAAAATGTATAATGCAATTTGGCAAATTACTTTTAAACATAATTGTTTCCTGGTTACAGCTTGGATTCAATAGGTATTGGTTAATGTAACATCATTGTAAATATATATGTTAGATCTAATCGTGGTACATGGTGTTGCCATTAGCCCCACTATGTATGATAATTTCAGTTCATTATCTAATACCCTATGATTAATAAATTGGTAAATGATCTACACATTAACCACTAAATAACAACATATACACTATTATGCATGGTACTGTTGCATCAGTCGTGTAATATTTAACTGAATTTCATTGGGTCATTTAGCAGACGCTTTTATCCAAAGCGACTTACAAGGTGAGCACAGGGTTAATCACAACATCCCTGGAGCAATTAGGGTTAAGGGCCTTGCTCAAGGACCCACATCAGTAACTTCAGTGGACCTAGGATTTGAATCCCCAACCTTCAGATTGATAACCCAACACCCTAACCACTGAGCTACCGTGCTCCTTTATTATTAAATTAAATACTTAACCATGTTAAGAGTACAGCTGAATGACAAATACATGTATCGTTAGATAGTACAGCCCCAGTTGGTCCAGAAAGTGTTAGTGTTAATCAGTTTACCTGTGTAAATAATGAATATTCTGACTGGAAAAAGATGTGGTGCTGTGGTGCTCCAAATGGGTACTGGGATTACTTCCGTTTGTCTATACGTTATTCCACCGAGATCAATTATTTGCAAATATGGTAGACTAGATGCATGCATTAAAAAGATCAACTCTACTGTTGTAACAAGATTGTGGACATCTTAACCTGACCCTTCAAATCAACAACTACTTGGGCTTCCCGAATAACATGCAGCTAAAACTGTATGATCAAGCCTTAACAACTGGCCAATCATGTACATAAAGAATATCAGCCTTATTTTTCAGTCAACTTAGCTGTTAGTCAAAGCCCTTATTCTTTCCCGGTTTGACAATTGAATAAATTGTTTGTTGGACTCCTGTCTTTCACAATAAACCTTCTTTAGATCCAGAACTTTGTGACACATCAAACCAAGCAAAATACTAAAACAGCATTGTTTTAGTCGATTTCTGTGTTTGTGAGACTTTTCCTAGGTCAAGAATTTATTTCGCATCAGTTTTAGCAAACAGCAAATATTAGGAGCTAATCTCCACCAGTCAATAGCTAATGAATAGACAATTACAAGGATATGGGGTTTATTATGTTTTGTTTCGTATGCACAAAGAGAAACCTGAGCTGAACTAAAACTGAACCAAAAGCATGTGCACTTCTGCATATTTTGGTAAATAGTGTTACAATGTTGTTATTGAGTCTAAACAGCCATCGAAAAAACTTCTTTGCCAGAAGTCATGACTCTGGACTCAGAAACCGATTAACTAACCACCCATGCCAATAAGCATAAAAAACAATTAATAATGAATTAAAGTATAGAAGACAAAATATGAAATATGATAAGTAAAAATTCAGTACATGATCAAGCTGAAACATCCAAAGACGACTTTTAAATACAGTAAAAAAAAATTTAACAGCAAAATGTAAAAATACTGTATATATAAGGTAATAAAGGATAAAAAAAATATACAGCAATGGTAATGTTCTGATGGAGGCGGTTAATTTCACTATTGAACTGAACAGCTGGTAGTGAACAGAGAGGCCTTTGAAGACACACACACACACACACACACACACACACACACACACACACACACACACACACACACACACACACATATATATCTAGATGGGGAGGAGATTAATCAAAAGTATATTACATTTTAAGTTTAGGTGCGATTAAAAGTTCAGTATTTTCTCTGGTGGTTTCTTTTCAAAAAGGTATTTTATGTTCTTTTCTTGGTAGTATGATCTTCTGATGTGGTTGGAGGCAGTGCAGTCAGTCAGGATGTGTTTTATTGTTAGTGGGATTCGATTCTGAATCGAATCGAATCGCCAGACACAGAGATTCTCACCCCTAAAGGGATGGTCTGTTTTTAATGATTCTAACGCTTGAAGGCAGAACTTTGAGTCTGAGCAGATTAGATAGTTGGGGTGGGTGCAGTTTTGGATGTATTCAATTACCAGCAGCAATGCGTATGCTTCGGCTGTGAAGATGGTACTATGGCTTGAAATACATACTGTGGTAAAAATCTTTGGTTGCACAGGCTGCTGCTACGTGAAATCCGTTTTTTTATCCATCAGTGTAGAGGGTTTTGTGGGTGGGGTAGATGTTCCGAATGTCAAGAAACTGAGTTTGATGTTCATTTGGGTGGGTGTTTTGTTTTGGGTTTCTGGCTAGTTTTAATATGATCGTCGGTTTCTTGAGTTCCCAGGATGTTATCGGGTGGTGAGTTTTCCTTAAAGTGGTCATGTCAATGGCCAGGTTTTCCAAGTTTGGTTAAATCTGGAGTCTGCTGGCTTGACCAGGTTTGGTTTTACTTCAAACAGGTTTAAGGTTATTGTTAAAGATGACGGGATATGCAAGGTTTTGTTCGTTTCCTCTGAGCTTTATTGAGTATTGTAGTGCAAGTTGACTTCTGAGGTGAGGTGAGGGCTTATCTGCCTCTACATGCAAGCTGTTTACTGGTGATGTTCTATGGGCCCCTAAGGTTAATCTCAGGACTTGGTGGTAAATGGTGTTCAGTGATTGTATGTAAGATTTGCTCTATAGATGAAGCAGCCATAGTCCAGTCGTGATTAAATTATCATTATGAATAGATGTTTCAACAATGAGCGGTCAGCTCCCCATTTTGTATTGGCCTAGGTATAGGTTTGGTTTGGGGTGAAGTGTTCTTATCTGGAAGAAATGATTAAAGGTTGTCTTTGTTTTGGAGATCTTGAATCAATTTTTTTATTGTCCATTTGTAAATATTGTTGATGGTTAGTTGTAATTTCCGTTCTACAGATGGCATATGTCTGCCTTTACTGCGTATACAGAAATTGTCTACATATAGGCAGCACTCGGGTCTATGGTTTGTGTGATGTTATTGATTTTGATGTTAAAGAGGGTAACTGATAGAACACACCCTTGGGGTACTCCCAGTTCTTGTATGCGAGGTTCCGACAAGGTGTTATTTATCTTGACTCTGAAATTGCTGTCTGTCAGAAAGTTTGTGATAAAGTTGGGTAGTCGCCCACATAGTCGCTTTCTCTAAATTAAAGACGACTGCTATTACATGCTGTTTGTTTAGGAAGACCTCTCTGATGTAGGTTTTGAACTGGATAAGGTGGTTTATCGTGCTCCTTCCTATTCTAAAGCCACTTTGGAACTTATAAGGTTGTTCTCTAGGATCCAGACAAGTCGACGATTTACCATTCTTTCCATGGTTTTACACAGGCAACTTGTTATGGGTCTTGGATCTTGATGGTCTTTTCAAGGTTTAGGGACAGGGATAATTATTGCTTCTTTCCATGATTTGGGAATTTTTGCCAGTAGACCATATTTTATTTATATTTAGTATCATAGATAAGGCATTATGTGGAAGATGTTTCAGGAACTGATAATGGATGTTGTCTGGGCCTACTGCAGTATTATGATAGCAATTGATAGTTCTTCCATTGTGAAGGTTTTGTTATAAGGTTCATCGTTGTTGGAGTGGAACAGGAGTTCATTTGCCAGTTCATTTGCCATTTTGTTTTCAGTGGTTAGTAAGGTGCTATGGTGCTTGATGTGTTGGATTTGAAACTGGTTGCCTTTATTTTGCACATGTCGTATCATGTTCCAGACAGATCTTGAAGGTGAGCTAGTTTTTAGTGCCGTTACAAACTTTCTACATATCTTCTTTTTTTGCCTGGTTGACTGTCCTGCAGGTTTGGGCTCTGGAAGTTTTGAGTCTGATGAAATTCAGTTGTAGGGTTCTTGTTGAGTCTTTCTGCTTTCTTGCAGGCTTTTATGTCTACTTTGCACTCTTCATTGAACCAAGGGTTGTGTAGTTTTGGGGTCTTTGGTTTTGATCTTGGGATTGTTTGTTTTGCTATTTTGGTGAGAGTGTCTGTAAACCATTTTAAGGGGTCTGTATTGTTTTTGTTTGTATGGGTGAAATTCTTTCCAGCATAGACTTTCGAATTGGTACCAGTTTGCTTTTTTGAGCAGCAATTTCTATATGGTTTGTTGTTTACTTATACAGTATTTGTCAGGGTTACTATAATTGGGAAGTGGTCACTCCCAGATATCCCATACCTTCCATGTAGAGTCCAGTAGGATTTCTGGTCTGTTGATGGTGAGATCTATGGCTGATTGATCATAGCTTTCTGGTGTTTTTCACTGCTCCTTCTATACCAAGTATTCCTTTATGTATTGCGAATGGGGACAGTCTTGTCAGGGGCATATCCGGTGTAAAAGATTCTAGAAGGATGAACTGCTGCCAGTTTAGTTCGTCATATAGCAAGTTTCATTACTTCTGTGGGTAATTTCCAAGTCCATTGCTTTTCTTGTGTTAGTTTGTTTATCCATTTTTAAGTGTGTTAGATTCACCACTCCTACTCCCCACCATCCTTGGAGCCCAAATAGGGGGAGCACAAAGCCGTGGACCTCCAGTGGATGTGCACCAGGGATATAGGGGTGATGCACTTGAGCAAAAGGGCATCATCATCGCTCGATTGACCCTGAGCCAGCGCCTTCAGGGGATCCCCCAAGAAGTCATGCCCTGACCAGCTGGTTGATTGGAGCGGGCCACTCCAATCTCCCGTCTATGCGAAGTTGGGACCAAAGTGTCGTGTTGGGGAGGTAGCGACCGCAGCCACTAGTCCCCTCAAACACCAGGATCCCTTTCTCCGCAGACACGGGTCGCACCTCACGGCAAAGAGGGTGCCCCTTTGCTAGCCTCTTACGAGCAGCCTGGGGAGAAGTCTGAGTACCTATTCCCACAGCCTTGGTGAAGTGGAAATCACCAGGCGACAATCATCACTAGAGTGAAGTGAACGAGATGGAGTGTATTTTGAAATGAGAGTGAATGTAAGAGGGGGCAGATGCAGAAATGATCCTGTAGGTCAGAGTCAGTTACTTGTACTGAATGCGAGCAGCTACAGCGAGCCAATGGAGAGAAATGAGTAGTGGAGTGACATGAGTTCGCTTGGGCTGGTCAGGCTGTATACAGGTTAGGCTGTAGAGTTCTGAATTAGTTGTAGAAGCCTGATTGGGGAAGCTGGGAGACTGGCAAGCAATGCATTACAATAATCAAGCCGGGATGGGATGAGGGCTTGGACTAAAAGCTGAGTAGGATGTTCAGTCAAGAAAGATAAGATAAGATAGACCTTTATTTGTCCCACAATGGGCAAATTCACATTCTCAGCAGCAGATACATTAGAAGAAAGGTGAAAAAGGTATTTAGACATTAGAAAGAAATTTAAAATAACTAGGAAAAATTTTAATAGAATTAGAAATCTGTATGTACATGATAAATTCTAATTTTCAGTTATGGTCAGACATAATAGAGGAATAACATGAAACAAATATTACACATATGTTATAGTTTGGTATCTGATTAAGCAGCAGACAGGTATTGCACACAGATGATTAAAATGTATTGCCCCATCAATTATACATTTATTGCAGTTATTTTTAGTTTGGTTTGGAGTGATGGAACAGTGCTGATTGTACAGTCTAACTGCAGGAATGAAGGAATGCGGTAACACTTCGGATGACGTAGCCTGTCATTGAAGGTGCTGCCTAGTGCTGCAAGAGTCTCATACATGGAGTGGGATTCATTGTCCATAAGAGTTGCTGGCTTGTATTAGGTCTGATCTTTCTCATGTTGTAAAGAAGAAATCTACAGGAACGGGTAGTTTTGGTAACAAGATCAGAGAGTTTAAGATGGGAGTCCAAGGTTATGGACCGAATCGGTTGGACAGAATGAGGACAGAGGATTGAGAGTTAGCTTTGGCATATTTGGGTCAGTCACAGAATCACACGCCAATCTCTTAATTATAACTTTTATTTGCAGTAATGCTTTAGTAGAGTTTGAACACGAAGTTAATTCCAGATTTACCAGGTCATGTATTTGATGAAGGGGTACATGCCTGGTGACAATTACAATTAAGATTTTTTTATGTTAAATTATATTTTATTTTGTTTTGCTTTGGTTTTGTAAAGTCATCTGTAAACCTATACGAAATAATATTAAGTAAAAAAAAATATATAAACCTACTTTCCACTGAATCCTGTTAGACTTACCTGAATGTTAGCCTGCTCATGAGACAGCTCATGAATCCTATTCTGTTGCTGGGCCAGCATCTCCTGAACAGAGGTCAAAGTCTTCTGCAACTGCATTACTGCCGTCATGCAAATGACCACACACAGGAATTGCACGCACGCAAACACACACACACACAAACACATGCACAAAATCAAAATACGTCAAGTATCATGTGTTTTTCTTTCTAATTTCTTATAACTTTCTCTTTAGTCCTGTTTTGCCTTCAGTCAGTGATTAATTGAAGGTGACTATATTTGTTCATGATTAATCACCAATGTCCGATGTTATATGCATGCCCCATCTCTAAACTGTCATTTGCATTGGTTAGTCTCTTTAATACTCAAAAACAATCAGCACAAAGGAGAAAAAAAATTGCTTATTTAGGGGGCTGCCAACTACGCTAGATGATGTATCCTCACTAATCTGTGTAAATATATCTCATTTAACACTCACTCTCTAAATTTAATTATTGCCAGGTTGTGTGTAAGCATTAGAGAATGCCCAGGAAAAACAGTGATAACAGCCTGAGAGTTAGTGTTATTAATGGTAATATCATACAAAATCACCTAAAGCACAAGTTGCTTTCCTGCTACTTTCAGCTACACATGCATTTTGATACAATGCATTAAGTATCAAAATTGATTATGTTGCAGAAAGCCAATAACAATTTTTATGATTCTGTAAAGTGTTAAATCAACTCTAACTAGATTAACATCAACAAAGAATAACATTAACAAAATTTAATATTAAAATTCAATACACAAGTTCAACAAAGAATGGGGCTCCCAATGAATCTTAATCCACCCAAGTTTTTTTTTTTTTTTTTTTTTCTAATTGTTTAAAAGCTTTTGTGTGCCCATTTCACATCATCTTGCTATTTGTGAGTTTTGAATTTAAGGTCTGGTAAAGCTGCTATAAGACAAATTTCATATTATAAGAATGCATAAACACAGTATACAGTGGGGTAAAAGTATTTAGTCAGTCACCAATTGTGCAAGTTCTCCCACTTAAAAAGATGAGAGAGGCCTATAATTGACATCATAAGTAGATCTTAACTATGAGTGACGAAATGAGGAAAAAAGATTCAGAAAATCACATTGTCTGATTTTTAAAGAATTTATTTGCAAATAATGGTGGAAAATAAGTATTTGGTTGATAACAAAAGTTCACCTCGATACTTTGTTATATACCCTTTGTTGGCAATGACGGAGATCAAACATTTTCTATAAGTCTTCACATGGTTGGCACACCGTTGTTGGCCCATTCCTCCATGGAAATCTTACTAGAGCAGTGATGTTTTGGGGCTGTTGGCAGGCAACACAGACTTTCAACATTCTCCTAAGGACCATGAAATGCTTCTTACAAAGCCACTCCTTTGTTGTACTGGCAGTGTGTTTAGGATCATCTTCAATGCCCTTGCTGGTGGAAGGAGGTTTGCATTCAAAATCTCATAATACATGGCCCGACACGGACCTGGTCCCTTTGCAGAAAAACAGCCCCAAAGCATGATGTTGCCACCCACATGCTTCAAAGTTGTTATGTGTTCTTTGGATGCAACTCAGCATTCACTCTCACATCTTGCTTGTATGTAGGTGATCAAATACTTATTTTCCACCATTATTTAAGAATAAAATCTTCAAAAATCAGACAATGTGATTTTCTGAATTTTTTTCTCATCTTCACTCTCGTAGTCAAGGTCTACCTATGATGTCAATTACAGGCCTCTCTCTATTTTTTTTATTTTTTATTTATTTTATTTTTTTAAGTGGGAGAACTTGCACAATTGGTGACTGGCTAAATATTTTTCCCCACTGTATTTACAACAACAGTCTGATGTTTGATATCATGAAATGGGAGATCGATACGGAAAATTTGAAATAATGTTGCTAAAAGTAAAACAGCCATTCATAGCCAAACAATGTAATGCCTCTCGCTGGAGAGACACGCACACAGAGCACTCTCTCGCCGGTGAGACACACACTGCGATCTCTCGCCGGGGAGAGACACACACTGCGATATCTCACCGGAGAGAGACACAAGGCTTTCTTACTGGGGAACTCAGCAGTCCGAATTATGAAAATACAAGGAGTAATTTAAGAAACTAACTTTGGACTAAACGAAAAGGTGTGAGGGTAAACAACTCCCTCATTCCAAGATTCATCATTTGAAATGCAAGGGAACAACCACAGAGCAAAAAAGATCAAAATCTGTCTGGATGTCCTCAAAACTAAAATATTTCCATGATAGCAGTTTTGAACATGCGGCAGAGGAAAGATAAGGCAATGCTTGTAAAAACATTGACACTCCGAGGTAAAAGGAAATAGTTGGAGTGCCATGCAATCACACGACATGTGATTCTCATATTTACAAGTCTTATATTTTTCATATTTTTTGTCATGCAACGCTATGGTAAGTTAAGTGGTAAAAGGCAAAGGTGGCAGGTTAAGGGAATAACAAGCAGGTCAATGAAATAACAACAAAAAGACAAGGATAGACAACTTGCCGATAAATGAATGCAACGTACAAATGACAAAAACACAACCAGAAGGGGAAAGGAGGAGAGTTTTTATAAAATTACGAAAAAGCAATTCACTGAACACCAATACATACAATGACTGAAGACAAATGAAATAAAACAGGACTTAACAATGACAAACTTAGAGAGTACATCTAACAACAACTAACACTAATTTGACTAAACCTAGTTTAGACTCCAGACAGAATGCTGAGCCTTTTATTTTCATATGAATTATGCCCCCACACAAAACAACTAATCAATAAATCTACTAAACATTAACAAAATGTGCATAGGGGTGCAACTAACGATTATTTTGATAATTGATTAATCAGTTGATCATTTTATTTTGAAATTTTTTTTAAATAAATGTCTTAAACAGGTCAATAAATGTCTGGTTTTATTTACAGTATGAGTTTAAGGCATCTAAGTAGCCCAAAGAGCAATTCAACTCAAATCTCACACACACACTGACACAATGTGTAGCATTGTGTGTAAAAAAATACTAGAATAAAATAAAAAAAACTATTTGAGTATCTCTAATATGTTACCTAATCCCCGACTAAATACAATTCATCCTACCCCACTCCCATAGAGTGCCGTGTCTTCACTCATACTTTGTCCGAAAATTAAACTTGATCATTAATTACCACCATTGTGTACAAGTTGTATGAATTCATAAAGCACATTTAAACACTGCTTAAGCTAATTAAATAAAAATAAAAAGTAACACACGTTCTCCATCACGGTCATTATCCAGTTAACAACCAAAAACAGCATGAAGTGTGCTATACTAGTTCTCATAATGTGAGTGCACAGTTACGTTGATTCACTTCAAAACTAAAGAAACTCAGGATATTGTAGTGATTTAATCTGCTGTTGAGCTCATTCATCCTCCTCTGTGACTCCAACTTGTTTAGTTTCAGGTGGTGTATCATCACTGAGATGTTTCTGTGCAGGTGAAATCATTTTCACAAGTTTGCATGTTACACGTTCTTTATTTTTGTGAAGCGTGAAGTGCACCCACACTTTTGATGAATTTAGCCGAAGCTTTTTTTCGGCATCGGCCAAGTTTCATTTGTAGAGTTTATTAAACTTTGTTAGACTTGTTTTGCAGATTCCACCTCGACTCCTCCCTGTTCCGTTCAACCTGCTCTTATTTTTTTTCAGCGCCGCAGGTGACGTACGCATTTATGACATTGCGAGTAGTGTGTAAACCGTACGATAATGAAATTTGTTGTCAACTCCTTTCATAATTGATTTTTATCGATTTTATCCATTTGTTGTTGTAGCCCTACACGTGTAGTAGATCCAGACAGTCACAATCATAGACAAAGTTTTTCAGAATTGGATAATATATGTGACAAATTATGCACTCATGCGGTCAGTGAAATTCAAATAGAAGACAGCTTGATAAATTTAGTTATTTGCATTTTGCTCCCAAGTCTCAATATATTTTTATATTCTGAAGTTAAGAACTGTTAATTTACTGTTAATGTTCATGGCTGAATTGTTAATACACAAGCAATTAGACATTAAAAGAAAATAATAGGACATTGATTTGTAAATCTACAGAAAGTTGTCAAATGGATAGAATTGTACAACAAAGGATTTTACTTGTCTGGGTCAATGTGCCATTCATGTCTACGATGCTGCCTTCAATCCTTTGAAGATGCTTTTTGTCTTCTTTGCTGCTCATAATGAGGGGAAGGATGTATTTCTGCAAATGAGATATGGTATTTTAGACAAATTCTAAAGTGGTAAAATTATTGCATAAGAGGACATATACAAGATCACTCATTCAGAGTAATACAGATACTTGAATACCTATTGGACTGTATTGTTTCTATTTTTTCAATTCCACTTACATTCTGTGCATGATTTGATTGTCCCCTTTACTCTTTTGTGTGTTTGGGTGATAATTCTCAGCATTGTGTTGACACTGATGTGGTGGTGGTGGTGATATTTGTGTGTTGCACTAGTATAATAGGATCAGTCATATCATTGCTGAAGAAGGTTTTATATACGGTGTTCACTCAATTTACAAAGTGCATCTATACAGTAAGTGCAACAGGTAAGATAGACAATAAAGCAAAAACAAGGAAGTATACCCAATGTAACTGGCTGGTTAAGTGTAGATTTAAACATTTGGTTTACTCAAACATACTCATAAACCCATTTATGACCATTTTCATGAATTATTTTTAAAAGCTATTTTTAATGATTTACTTTTTTGGTGGAATAACCATGATTTTTACACACAGCTTTCATTAGTCTTGGCATGCTTTCCACCAGCCTTTCCACTGTGTATGGGATGGGTGACCTTATGCCACTCCAGGTGCAAAAGAAAAAAAAAAATCAAGCATTTCAGCTTGTGACCATCCATCTTCCTGTTGATTACATTCCAGAGGTTTCCAATGAGTTTCAATTATGGAGATTGGGCTGGCCATGACAGGGTCTTGATGTTGTGGTCTTTCATCCACACATTGATTGACCTAGCTGTGTGGCAAGGAGCATTGTCCTGCTAAAAAAAACAATCCTCAGTGTTGGGAGCATTGCCATAGAAGAAGGAAGCAAGTGTTTTTTAGGATAACCTTATATGTGGCTTGATTCATATGTCCTTTGCAAAGATGTACTTGCCCAATTCCAGCCTTGATGAAGCATCTACAATTCATCACCGATTCTCAACCAAATTGTACAGTGGGTGCAAAACACTGGCTTTTACACCTCTCCAGATCTCCATCTAACCATTAGATGACCAGGTGTTTGGCAAAGCTGAAAATAACATCCTTCAGAAGTGAAACTTATTATGAACAGCACATGTTCATAATCTGATTGGCTAATGCCTGTACTGTACTATATTCTGGAGAGCAGGGACTCTTTTGCATGTGTGACTGGTCTTTAAATCACTAATTGGAAGAAGATTTCTTAAACTTTACATAACTGGTTACATCTGACTTTTTCTGCATGTAAAATATTTTTAAAAATACTAAGTCAGAACTGGTAGGAGCTTGCTCAGATCAGCTTAACAGTCAATATCAAATTTTACTAGTTAAGAGCATCTGTTAATCTGTTATTGTTTGCTTATATATATATATATATATATATATATATATATATATATATATATATATATATATATATATATTATTTATTTATTTATTTATTTTATATAAAAACGGTTATAAATTGCCAGGCATATTCAATCAACTTACTTGGTACAGGTGACAAAAACCAAAGGCCATCCCTCCTAAGATGATAGCTAAACCCCCATAGTCTCTCCATCTGTTACAAGAGGAACCTAATGCAAAGAAAAGAAATACATTACATAAATTAAAGAAGTTGTTATACTCACCTAATGAGGATTAGATTGTTTGCTTTTGTATTACTTGATTCTTAATTTGAATAATAAATCCAAAATACACATAATTAATTATACAACCCATATAATAAAGTCTAAAACTCACAACAAAGTAACCTGTGTCCTACCTTTACATTGTACATGTAAAATTAGTTACATTAGCTCATTTGATACTGCACAATTTCTGTTAGTTATCCTTTAGATTCCAAGATTCAAAGCTTTCATTGTTATATACACAACAATTTCCCTGTGCAATGAAATTCTTACTTTGCCGTCCGCCCTGGATGAGTAAGAAAAAAGTAAATATAAATATAAAAAACACACACACTATGTACATAATCTTGTGAGGAGTTCTTTAATCTGCTGGTTTTGCATTTCACACTTCTGTACCTCCGACCTGATGGTAGAAGAGTGAATAGTCCATGTTGAGGGTGTGTTGAGTCTTTGATGATGGAGACAGCTCTCCTGCGAACTCTGAATTTGTAAACGCTCTGCAGAGGGTTGCTTAATCCCAGTTATTTTTTTGGCAGCTTTGACCACACTCCGCAGTCGGTTGTGGTCCTTAACCGTTGTGCTGCCATACCACACAGTGATGCAGTTGGTAAGGACGGACTCAATAATGCAGCTGTAGAAGTTACTAAGGATTTTGGGTGACATGAGGATGTTGTTCGTATACCATGTTCACCTCCTTCCTGTTGTCTGCTTTGTCTCCGCCAGTGATACGGCCTATCACAGCAGTGTCATCAGCAAATTTTCAGTATGATGTTGTTGGGGTGGGAGGCGACTCAGTCATAGGTGAACAGGGTGTAGAGAATGGGACTGAGGACACAACCCTGCTGGGTACCGATGTTGGTGGTGATACTGGCCAAGGTCTTATTAATGTGAATTAAAAACAGCAAACCTATTAACTGTTTAATCAACTCGTGACTGACTGCCAAACTGTGTAACCAGTTATCTTAAATTATTATAAGGTATGGCTCAAAAATTATGTCAGGAAAACCAAAAGTAGAAACAAGAAAATCAGTTTATTTTAAGGATTGGTTTAGTAATTGTAACTTTAACAAAAAGACTTCAAGACTTTAATGCTATAATATTTATTCTCAACTATAAATTAAATGGTCTGATACAAAAAAAAAATATATGTTCTATTTGTTTGACAAATCTAGATGTAAAAATACCAGCAAACAAAAACAAAATTTTTCAAACAACTTATTTCATATTATAACCTTCTGGTCTTAAATACAAAAAAAACACACCAAAAAATACTTAATTGTCCATACTTTTCTGTAAGTAAACACAGCAATTATTTATCAATTTATTTAATACAGCACTTACTGTAGGACAAAGGGCTTGGTGTGATATGAGGAGTATGTGGAGCCAGTGGCTCCTCTACACAGCTGGAACGCTGAATGGCCAACTCTACTTCCTTATTAGTCAAACCTATGAGGAAAGAAAGATTTGGCAAAGAAGTTACAAATTGGTTCAAGTGGTGTGTATAGTATTGAAACGATTAGTTTAAGAATTTAAAACTTATCCATCTATCTATCTATCCATCCATGTTTGTGTGTGTGTAAACTACATTTATCAACGTTTGAATGTTTTAAAATGTTTTTTTTGTAAGGGGTACACCATGCCTCTAAGTTTTGCAAAAATAATCAAAGCATTTCAATACAAGACCTTTATTTTGCAAAATATATGATGATCAGCAATGACTATAGCACAGAGAAAGATGACAACAAAATTTTCTGAAGGATACAACAGTCACCAATCAGTTGGAAGTGTACAGGCTGTTTAATGTTTTCAATTTCAAGATACTCTTTTCCCTGTTTTGCTGTGTGACAGGGGGCATTGTCCTGCATAAAAATTGCTGGCTGGGGAATGTAGCAAAAGTTGGACCTCTAACACAGCTACATGTCAGAGTGAATGCAAGTGTGTATCAGAACTAGGGGTGCAGAAAAAAAATCGATTCTTCAAAGAATAGCGATTCGTAGTCCTGGCGATTCAGAATCGATTCACAATGCCCAAGAATCGATTTTGAAAAAATGCGTTTAAGTTTTATTTTGGCGCCCCACTCCCGAGCTTACTGCATATCGCATTGCGTTTCTGCTCGGCCACCGTACAGCACGCTCCCGTTGTAGTTCGCTAGCATGATTCGCAGAGCGCGATTCGACCCCCCTCTGTCGGCGCTAAAAGCCGGTGTTTGGCTTTTAAGGAGGAGAGAGAGAGAGAGAGAGAGAGAGAGAGAGAGAGAGAGAGAGAGAGAGAGAGAGCGCGCGAGAGCGAGAGAGAGAGAGAGTGCTTGACATGAACACAACTGTTTGCAACGAGTGTAAAATGAAATCTAGGTACTTTGGAAATACGATAAATGCATGAGCCTGGTTTGGCGTAACATCACCCTCAACTAACAGAAGTTGAAAATATATTTAATATTAAGTTTTGAAAATGTAGTGAATGTCAAATATAGTTTAAAAGACTGAAGTGTGTATTTTATTTTTAATGTTAAGTTTTAAAGATTTGCAAAAAAATAAATGCACTATGACTGTAAAGTCTGTATTTTAGTTTCCATTAAAGGCTAATGCACAATAGTAAACTTTTGTATTAATATAATTTGAATTATTTGTTCATTTGTTAGATGTTTATGTAAGAAAAAGCCAGGCTGCTAATACAACCCTATTTTTGTATAAATATAAAATAATGAAAAAAGATTTGATACAGGACGGAACCTAAAACTATTGTTTTAAATAATTGTTCTATTTGTTTAAATTGTTGTTTCATCTTGTCAATCACATAATTTAAACAAAAATTTAAAAACCATTTTAACTGTATCGAACATCCATTCTGAATCGAACATCGATTCTGAATCGAACATCGATTCTGAATCGAACCGTGACCTCAAAAATCGGAATCGAATCGCCAGACACAGAGATTCGCACCCCTAATCAGAACCTTCTTCAAAAACATTTGGTTCCTTCCTTGTATTCATCAATCAATCAGCCAGTAATCTTAGTTCCTTAAAATTTAACACATTGAAACAATGAAATGGCCAGCCCAGTATATTGATCTAAACCCAAAGAACACCTTTGGAAAACCCTTGGTTAAAAATAAATAAATAAATAAATAAATAAATAAATAAATAAAAAAAGGTATGGCCAAGATACCCAACATTCACAGAACTGAGAAAGAAAATTGCTTGCTACATCTTGGCACAAACATATAAAGTGACCATAATTTTTTTTTTAACATATGCAAACTTATTTTAGTTAATGCTTTAAAAGATGTCCAGCAACATATATTTGATAATTTTGAGTAATCCAAATAAGCATTCGTGTTGATCATTGTATTTAATTTATATTTACTTTGTCATTTAGCAGACGCTTTTATCTAAGAACTTAAAACTGAAAGAATATATAATCACCAAGTTTATTACAGAAAGAATGACCCTTGTGAGATTCTATATAACTGTGATGGTAAACCTAATCAAATAACAAAGTGCATTATTAAAATCACCATAATTACACAGTTCAGAAAGGCACTATTAAATAACATACACATAATTGCATTATTTATTTTCATAAACGTTTCTTACCTTTTTTCTTTAAGAAAGCTTTTTGAGTATCAATTGGACTCTGAGAAACCTTCGGATTTTGCAAGAATTTTACTGCAGTACCAATCTATGAAAATAGGGAAAACAAAAGTTATCTACAATATAAGTTAATAATATATTCATAAACTAAACGGGTATCATTTAATTATTGCATAGTTTTCCTAATCAGAAGTATATCATTATCCAAAAACAGGAACTTTAAAAACCTACTGTGCACCTAAGTATATGAAGGCTAGACCACCAAACCACTTAAAAAATAAAACAAGGAAATGAGTGAATCAGCAGTTATAAAATTATCCTATCAAGGTTTGCTGAATAAATGGGGTATGGACTTTAATTTGCCATTATGCCCTTTAAGACAAACTCCAAAGCTTAAGTGAACAGGGACTGAAAATCTATACTTCATGCTGAACATAATGCTGAAGTGCCCATCTGTATCTAATATCTGATGAATACCTGACTGAAAACTTCAGCGATTCTTAAGAAGAAAATGCATTATGATTAAATAACCTTGGCTTCATGTTGTAATGACTATGTGTTAATGCACTAGAAAATTAAATATCAGGACATATGTAGTTGTAAGTGCAGTGGGGTTTTGATCGATTTTATCCTGTTTTCCTTTGAGATACCCCTTAACTTGGCACTTCAATTTGCTTTCAACAGGGATAAAAAAAAGTCATCCTTCCTTAAACACCATTACACAACATGAATCTGAAGTTAAGGCTGCAAAGTGGAGCTTTTAAAAAAAATAAACATGAAATAACATCTGGAGATAGAAGGGAAGCATATACTTAAGACAAAAGCTAAGCACTCTCGTTATAACACCTGTGGTCCCCATGATTCAATTGAAAAAGTCATTCCTCTAACAGGATGAAAGGTCTGATTACTTTTCTTTGTCTTAAAACGATAAAAAAAGATTGAGGATGTGGACAGTAGTAATTCATTTTGTGTAATGCAGTGCATATACTAAGTCCAGCATGAGTCTAAAATTCTAAAAGTGTAAAGCAATTTAAAAATATGCTGACGACAATGCATTACAGTAAGTCAGATTGCATTGTCATCTAATTTTTTTAAAATCACTTTATTTATGAATTATAGGGAAAAAACATAATTTGTCCTTATAATTTGCTACTTATAATCGCTATATCCCTTGGAGCATGAATAAATCTGATTAAATGCATGAGAACTTTCAGTCTGTATTTGTAATTTATCACACAGTACAAAAACACAACATATTTACAATATGTGGTTGAAATATGGTCAAAATTTTAAATACTGTACATTCACATAAAACAAATCAGCTTTAGGCTTTAGCAACTAGTACGTGGGTAAAGATGAATGAAAACAGTAAATTGTCTGTCCAATCTTTGTTTCTATAAAAAAAAATAGATAAACTTGTATTTTTTGTTAAATATCTTTATTGGGAGCCCTCAATACCTGATAAAAATGGTTTAGCTAAAACAATGTCATTATTGGTTCTGCTAGTGTATTTTCACACTAATGTCTTAATCTAAGATATTTTAAGAGAAGTTATGCCCATTAAGGTTATATAATTGAATATTTTATGGAGCAACTTAATTTTACACTACATTAGTAGCTACATCACTATATAAAATTAAATTAAAGTCGTGCCAGTGTTAACGTGCAAAACCGTGATCTAATAATGTTGTAGTTAAAAGCAAAATCAACAAAAAATTTAATATATAAAAAAAAAATGATGGCAACATAAAATAGTCAGAATTGACATGATTTGGTTATTATCATTAAATCACAAACATTTAATATAAAATGTTAAATATGAACATACAAAACAACCATATACAAGCAGCAAAGATTTGTATATAAAAACCTAAATTTTCCCTTTTATTTAAAATCTCAATGTGACATAATATATTTTTTGTGGTTAAAATAGGAACCAACAGAAATAAAGAAAATATAATGAAATAAAGAAAATAAACACAATGAACCAAATTTGAAAATAAAAACATGCTTTTAGTTTAAACCATAATGGTTCAATATGTTTTGAAAGTCTCCTTTTTACTAATTTAGACTAAAAGGACTAAAATATGAATGCCCAGAATTGTTCATATAATATGGTGTATATTATTTAGATATTTTATAACTTAACCATTACATGCAAAAAGCATGTTAAATGTAGTAACAATATTTGGTTCCTTTAACTGATGATTAACTGTATTTTTAGTCCATGGTTTACATGAACTGAGCCTTACATTCCTGCAAACACAGCCCAAAGGTTTAACTCTAATTTAACATTACAATGAGGCAAATATCCATTTATTTTCCAGTAGTGTTAGATGTGATCTACAGGGAGAGGAAAAGTGCTTTTCTTTACAGATGACATAGCTGCTTTATTAAAGTTCCACTCAGACATCTCAATCAATTATAACTACATTGCACAGATTTTAGTCTTGTCTAGTTATTGACTTATAGATCCATGTCATTTTAGTGTAAGGTAGCACTGTACAATTGCCTTTTAAATGGAATAGCAGCATTACCCCAAGTTAGTACAAAGAACATTTGCTTTGGCAGACCAAATATTAACCTAAATTAAAAAGGTGGCTGCATGTCACTTTGCTGAATACCAGTAAATACTTTTTGTTAATAACCATTATTTTCTAGTGTTTCTTGTAAGGCTAAATTGCTAATGCACTGTAAGTGCTCTGTGTTCTAACCAATAATCTTTACAAATTAGATAAATGATCAAGTGTCAGGCAAAACTTAAAAAGTGGTGAAAACTCAATCACAGAGGCCAGGCAGCATTATGCAGCAGGTCTGGAGACAACGTGCCACATTGAACCTGAAGACTGGTACAAGTCTCAACAATTGTACAACAATCTCATGGAGTTTGGATTGGACAATACTTTCTTTAATATTCCTTTTTCCTTCTCAAAATTTAAAAGCAGCAGCATTATAACCCTCATGTTATTTGACATGCAATGTGCTCAGCTTTTAGGTGGTGTGCATTAGAAAATAAAAACATAATGATCAGATGGGTAGAGTTTTACTGGTATAAGTTGATGGAGCATATCAATGCTGTATAATTCTAGACAAACAATAAAAACTTTAAATTTCATGACTACTGAATGTTTTTGAACAAATATTTGTAATAGTTGAGCATGGAATATGTTGGCGTGACTCCAGATGCTTAAAGAGGATCTAGCAAAAAGTTGTAGTTGTAGAGATGTAGAGGGCCCTAAATCATTTTGGGTTTTTTTCAAATGAAGAAACTCCCCAGTAATTTTGGGTGATCGGGTTTTACCAATTTTAGTGCCTGTACGCAAGATTCAGAAAAAATACATCTTTATTTTATACCAGCTGTTTTCTAAGTGTTCGATGGCCAGGAGACGTGCATGAGCTTCTAAAGTAAATATAGAGGAGTAAAGTGGAAGACTGATACTATTTTAGTGTTTAGTGGTGAAAAAGGCTGCACCTACATGATTATTAGACAGAACCATTTTTGTATATGATAATATATCTTGGATATACATGTATGATTAGATAGTACTGTGATAGGATGCAAAACGATGACACTGAAGTTTATAAACTGTTTTCTTAGCATCAACCTGAAGTTTCAGGTTTCTATAACTTTTTTACATTAAAGAATTACATGCAGTTTATTAATGAAACCATCTCAAATGTACTTTTGCATCTTGTTTAGATACTACTGACCTTTCTGAATCCACTTTGTACTGTATATAGACCTTTCTAAATCCACTATGTGCAATATATTTCTTTTAAGAAACTACACAAGTCACATGTTTGTTTTGCCTGAACAACTCAAAGCTTTTAGGTTTGACACAAAGGCGGTTCATTAAAGAGCAGCAGAAACTGGCCATTACCACAAAGGTCATTCAGACTTTACCAGGCGAGGTCAGTAAAAATCTCTGGGGAGCAAATGGACAATTCATTGGCAGAATGTGTTACACAGCCTGGGTGTAGATAGTGTAGTTTTACAGCCTCAGTGTTTAGCAGGCATTAGTTACTTGACTCAAGTAGCTGTTCAATTTGATGTCCTTTGTTATTGGCTTTAAAACCACCTCACAGTAGGTTATGGCTGGCACACACTCACTCACACAGACAAGCACGCATGCACACGCTATATGAGGCAATTTGGAGAACTCAATTGACTTGATCCATGTTTTTGGACTGTGGGAGGAAACCGGAGAACCCGGAGGAAACCCACGTGGACACGGGGAGAACTGAATTAAATTGCACTTGATAATTATGTAAATAAAATTAGAGAATTTGACATCGATCTATTTTTTGAGAAGGGCTGCTTGGCTTGACTTTGGTATAAGGTTTTTGATACAAAAAGTTGATGTAGTCTTCAAGTGTTTTATGTCAATTTTATCTAAAGGGGAAGTTGATTAAAAGTAATGAGGTAGAAATGGCAAGCACTGGGGAGAGCTCCCTGATGATTCCCAATACAGCCATTATGGCCGAACTTTCCTGAATATCAGTTCAACACTTGGGCGGTACGGTGGCTTAGTGGTTAGCACGTTCGCCTCTCAGCACTAGGGATTACCGGTTCGAATCCCCATCTGGGTGGAGTTTCCATGTTCTCCCCGTGTCCGTGTGGGTTTCCTCCGGGTTCTCCGGTTTCCTTCCACAGTCCAAAAACATGGATCACGTCAATAGAGTTCTCCAAATTGCCCCATGTAGAGTGTGTTTGTGTGCGTGTCTATGTGTGTGAGTTTGTGCCCAGCGATAGATTGGCGCCCTGTCCTGGGTGTATCTGCCCAGCGCCTGAAAAGTTCTCCCCAGGATGGGCATGGGGAACCCCCCCGCGACCCTAATATAGGATAAAGCGGAAGATAATGAATGAGTTCAACACTTCAAACTGATTTTAGAACAAAGCCACACAAAATAAACTTATTCTCTGCAAGACTATCATTCATAACATGCACGTGGATGGCAGTAGAACCAGCAGACCAGCCGAAAGTAGCATATATGTACGCATGAGGACGAGACAGGAGGAGTGTGTGTATTTATCAACAAAAAAATGACATCATATTTTCAGAAAATGTGTTTAAATGTGTGCTTTGCAATCCCAAAACCAAAGTGTGGTCGACATCCAAGAAATACAACACCAACCCTACGACAGTAGACTATAATGAAACAGGTGTGTAAAATTATAAAACTCATGCTGATTGGCAGAGGGAAACTCACCTGCAAAATTGGCAGTAATAGCCTTTCTAAGAGTTCATTCATCTTCTCTGGTCAAATTGTTTTTTTAACACTTACATGTAATTTTTATTGTTGTAAAATTAGATTACATATATGTATGTTTTATTGTCAATAGGCTCCAGTTACTCATATCACCTATCTAGACTGTGTGTTAGACCATTGGCTCTTCTTCAATAAATGTTTTAACCATGTCATTTTTGCACTGGAGTAGTTAAGTTACTTTTGCCAGTAACATAGCTTGCTATATTTCTATCAGTGTTAGCTTTTATGTAGTGAAGCTAAATTTATTGTTTAGTAACTTATATTTGAGCTCACTACATTTTACAAATAGTTTGACCAACACTGTGCCCGAACACTGGATTTTAGACTTCCGGACAAGCAGACTTCTGGTGGTGAGGCATGTGTACTCAACCCCCTCCTGTACCCACATTAATGTGTGGCCAAACACAAATGTTTCATATCCTTTTAATGTTTGCTGACGATGCGACAGACCTCGGTCTCATCATAGATGGAGATGAGATGGCTCACCGAGACTAGCTCAGTCACAGTGGACCTCTGCAACCACCTCTGTCTTAGAGTTAGCAAAATAAAGAAGAACATTGTATTATTCGCCACTGCTAAGTGGTCAAACAATCTTCCCAACACTGTCTGTAAGGCTAAGAGTCACTACAAAGGCTGAATTAACTACTGTCTTGTATTGTTCTCTCATTTGTAAAATCACTTTTGATAAAAGTGTCTGCTAAATGACCAAATGTAAATGTAATGTAAATGTTTAGGGTTCAGAGTTTAGTACCCTGAGACAGTTATTAAAGCAAATAAATTCAATTAAAAAAATAAGTGTATCAATGAATAAATTTGTATTGATCTAATAAAACAGTAAGCACAAATATGTAGGGACATCGTCTTCACAATACCACATTAACAAAAACCGCAAACAACAAACAAAAAATACATTTGTGCTGCAACAATCTCGGAGCAAACCAGTAAGAGATATTACCTCAGCACCGCAATTGTTTAAAATGTTGCAGTGTAATAATTAAATTCAAAAACACTTTTACAAAGCAAGTATAATCAATTTTAATTAGGTGATATTTCTTGTTCACCAACTGCATAAAGTTTAATGTATTGCCATCGATCAATTATATAATGCAGCGCTGCTTTCCTGTAATTTGAGGCAATTCTATTTTCTACTACTACTTTTACATTTAATGATGACAAAGTGACAGTCCACACATCTTTCAGAACACATTTGTGTATGTGAGCACACACTCATGCGTACACACACAAAAACCTTTTGAACAATTGCTTCAGTTATACATTCTTTTCCATCAGTGAAATATGAGGATTAGACACAATTTTATGTCAAACACAAAGGCAAGCTTGTGCTGGCAGAGTAACCTTGCCTTTAATTCCTTTAAATCCAAATCGCTGATTGAAGCCTAATTAAAATAGAAGAAATGGCATGTGTGGCCATTTAAAAGGAATATAGATGATAACGGCCACAGATGGTTTTCCATCATAAAATTAACATGAACATAGACGTGCCATGCAAGTGTCTAACATTATAGAGGTAAAGTCAAGATTAAAAAGGTCAAAGTGCTCTGAAATAGGAAATTAAATTACTGCTTACAATCTTTATTATTAATATGATATTTATTACAAAATGAACTTGATAAACCATCTAACAGGCTGTAAATAAATAATTTTTCTTCCCCCACTCAGTGAGAGATTGGTTGCTTATAGTGCTCTGGCAAAGATTCTCAGACCTATTCTCAAATATTATAGAACATGCAATAAATATGACTCCTCTCTCCAGTACCAGTTACATATCACAAACTGAAGTAACTTTGTAGCTCAGACCACAGCTGACTCTTTCACCGACATTTAAACCAAATATGTCCCGTAACGCATCAACAGTTGAGTGACAGAGTGATAACTCTCAAAAATATAAAAACCTATTTCAACCAGAAGCCCTGGATAAACAGCGATATGCCCACTGCTCAAAGATAGTGATGGCTAAATTCTACTACAAACAGCAAATTAAGGACCCACCACCTGAAGATGGCCACTCACACTCCCCATTGCTGATATTGGTCATACACAGTGCAAAATAAATTAAAAGATATAAACTTCAGACACCAAAAAGGTCAAAGTGCTGCGGAGTTCCTCAAAGCTCTGGATGTTGTGGGGTGGCCTTGGCACACCTTTTTTAAAATTGCATGATCATCTGGGCAGTGCCTATGGACTGGCAGACTGGTGGTAGTTCCTCTTTTTAAAAAAGGGGACTGGAGGGTGTGTTTCAAATACAGTGGAATTACACTCCTCAGCCTCCCTGGCAAAGTCGCAGGGGTACGGGAGAAGAGAGTCCGACTGATAATCAAACCTTGGATTCAGGAGGAGCAGTGCGTGTTTCGTCCTGGTTGTGGAACACTGGTTTCGTCCTAGTTGTGGAACATCTCTTTACTCTGTCCAGGATCCTCGAGGTTTGCCCAACCAGTCAATGTGTTTTGTGGATCTGGAAAGTTGGTATGGTCGGCAGTAAATCGGACTTTTTTCCAGTCAGGGCTGTCCTGTGTCACTGATTCTGTTCATAATTTGTATGGACAGAATTTCTGAGCACAGCCAGGGAATGGAGGGTGTCCGGTTTGGTGATCTGAGCATATCGTCGCTGCTGTTTGCAGACGATGTGATCCAGTTAGCATCATCAGGCTGCAAACCTTAGCTCTTGCTGGAACGTTTTGTATCCGAGTGTGAAGCGGCCTGGATGAGAATCAGCACTTCCAAATCGGAGGCCATGGTTCGCAGTCGGAAAAGGGTGGAGAGTCCTCTATATGTCAGGGATGAGATCTTGCCTCAAGTGGAGGAATTTAAGTATCTCAGTGTCTTCTTCACAAGTAATGGCAAGATGGAGTGTGAGATTGACAGACGGATCGGCATGGGGTCAGCAGTGATGCGGACCCTATACTGGTTTGTTGTGAAAAAGGAGCTAAGCCATAAGGCAAGGTTATTGATTTACCAGTCAATCTACGTTCCTACCCTCACCTATGGTCATGAGCTTTGGGTAATGACTGAAAGAACAAGATCGCAAAAACAAGTAGGCTGGGCTCTCCCTTAAAGATGAGGTGAGAAGCTCGGTCATCTGGAAGAGACTCGGAGTAGAGCCTCTACTCCTCTGTGTCGGAAGGAGCCAGTTGAGGGGGGTTGTTCATCTGGTAAGGACACCTCTTGGGCACTGGGAAGGTGTTTCAAGCAAGTCCAGCTGGAAGGAGACCCCGGAGAAGACCCAGGACACGCTGGAGGGATTATACTGTGTTCCTCTGGGTATTTTGTGGGAGGTGCTTCACAAAAATGGGGTATCTGGTCTGGGAACGGCTCGTGGTTCCACCAGTTGAGCTGGTGGAGGTGGCTGGGGCGAGGGAGGTCGAGGTCTACCTACTTAGGTTTCTGCCCCCGTGACCCGAACCATGGATAAGTGGAAGATAACGGATGAATGGTAACTAGGCCTGATTAAGTATCAGGCAGTGTACTTAAAGACTGTGCTGAACAACCGACTGGGCTCTACATTGACATCTTTAATCTATTACTGGCTTAAGCAAATGTTTTAACAACTAGCTTTTAACAATAGTCTGTTTGGGCATTCTTGTTGCTAGATATTGAAACTACTGTCGGTTAGTTAGGATATAACTGTATATAGAATAACTGGTTTCAGTTCTAGTTTTTGTCTACTGCCTATTTGCACCTTGCGTTCAACGTGGGATTGTTCCGGAGGGGGCATGTCTCCCGGTGGTAACATTTAAAAATCGGCAGTTTTCATAAAAAAGTCAGAACAAGTCAGGTGTTTGGGTAGGAAGTAACTGCTGTAACTTTGAATAACCTGTTGTACATCCCATATTTTAATACCCATATTTTATCCTAACCGTTGTTAAATTGAATAGTCTGTTTGGGCGTTCTTGTTGCTAGATATTAAAACTAATGTCGGTTAGTTAGGATATAACTGTACATAGAATAACTGGTTTCAGTTCTAGTTTCGGTCTACTGCCTATTTGCACCTTGCGTTCAACGTGGGATTGTTCCGGAGGGGGCGTGACCTAGTTTCATCCGGACCATCTAAGAATCGTAGATACGCTGACGCGACAGTGGAAGCGACAGCCTCTCGTGTGAAGACCTATTCGTGTAAAGACCTGCGAGTCTACCTGCGCGAGTCCACCGAGCAAGGAAAACGACAATGCAACTAAGGACATCTCTAAGTAGTCAATCCATTTTCTTATCCATTCACACCTTTCTCTTCAGCATGTGTTTTCAGTTCATCCCTGTCATTTCCTCCTCACACAGACGCTCCTTTCCTCAGAGGAGAAGGCGCACTCTTGCACACCTGTGAACTCTGCAGCAGGTGAAAACAAGCAAGCGCTTCACCTTCTCTGCAGGACTATGGAATTGTCAGTCAGCCACCAAGAAATCTGATTTCATTCCTGCTTTTGCAGCTCATGCTGGTCTTCAGGATTTAGCCCTCACTGAGACGTGGATTCGTCCCGAAAATTCCGCGACACCAGCTGCCCTTTCAACGAATTTCCACTTATCTCACTCTCCTCGTATTGGCAAAAGAGGAGGTAGCACAGGTTTTCTTATTACCCACAAATGGAAATTCTCTCCTCTTACACTTATCAAACACTGTCTCTTTCGAATTCCATGCACTGACAATCACTGAACCGGTTAAATGTCATTTTCTTGTCATCTATCGCCCCCCAGGTCAACTAGATAACTTCGTCGAGGAATTCGATATGTTATTATCATCTCTCCCAGATGATGGTTGTCCTCTTGTCCTCGGCGATTTCAACATTCACTTAGACCGACCGTACGCCGCTGAGTTTCTTGATCTCCAGCCTGGTCCTCCATCTACTCCGCACCTCAGCTACCCACCGGGCTGGCAACCAGCTCGACCTCATCATGACGCGCTCATGTCTCTCTTCGGACATACACATCACTCCACTTCATGAATCAGACCACTTCTTCATACAGTTCTCTGTCTCTCTTCCACCTCCTCCCGTGATCATCAGTAAAACATCTCAGGTACGTCACAATCTTAGCGCTCTCTCTAACACACTCTTTGCCGACTTGGTTACAGATGCCCTTCCTAGCGTCAGTAACTTCTTAACCCTTGACATCAACACTGCATCAAGCACATTCTGCTCCACCTTAGCTTCATGTCTTGATCAGGTCTGTCCAAAATCCAGGAAAACACTCAGTTCTCCGTCCAGTCCCTGCCTCACGGAGACGCTTCGGAAGCAACATACTTCTCTTCGTTCCGCCGAAAGAAAATGGCACAAGTCTGGTCTGTCTTCAGATTTAGAAACATACCAGTCCTCACTTGCCACTTTCTCGAAGGATGTAACTGCTGCTAAATCCTTGTTCTTCCAGTCCAAGGTAACATGCATCTCAGATGCCCGCACCTTATTCAGTACCTTCAACTCACTACTAACTCCTCCCTCTCCCCCTCCTAACACTTCTCTGTCAGCTGATGTCTTTTCAACTTTTTTTCACAGAAAAGATTGAGGGCATCAGCAAACTCTTTCATACTTACCATTTCCACAACACTACATCTCACACATCCAGCCATCCAACCCTCTCCTCCTTCTCCCCGGTCACAGAATCTGACATCTGCAAAATTCTTCTTGCCAGTAACCCAACTACTTGCCCCCTTGATTCCATCCCATCCCACCTTCTTCAATCCATCGCCTCCTCCATCACACCAGCTCTCACACACATCATTAACTCCTCTCTCACGTCTGGGACTTTTCCAAATTGTTTCAAACAGGCCATAGTCAAACCCCTACTCAAAAAACTTACCCTCAACCCAGATTTGGTCGAGAGCTACAGACCTGTTTCTCTTTTACCTTTCCTATCTAAAACACTTGAATGGGTGGTATCCACACAGGTCTCCAAATTTCTTAATCAGAATAATCTCCTTGATCCCAATCAATCCGGTTTTAGATGTGGTCACTCCACGGAGACAGCATTGCTCTCTGTAATTGACTCACTTAAATCTGCCAAAGCCAACTCTCAATCCTCTGTCCTCATTTTGTTAGACCTTTCGTCAGCTTTTGATACAGTAAATCATCAGATTCTACTGTCCACTCTAGCTGAATTAGGCTTTTCTGGTACGACACTTGAATGGTTTCGATCCTATCTCACAGGAAGGACCTTCAAAGTGTCATGGAATGGGGAGATCTCTAACTCTCACCAAGTACGCACTGGTGTGCCTCAGGGCTCTGTACTTGGTCCTCTCCTCTTTTCACTTTACATGACATCACTGAGCACAGTCATCCAGGCGCATGGTTTCTCTTACCACTGCTATGCTGATGACACTCAACTTCATCTGTCTTTTGCCCCTGACGACACCACCATCTCAAATCGGGTATCTGCCTGCCTCACAGACATATCAGGCCCGTCATCTCAAATTAAACTTAGAAAAAACAGAGCTTCTCATTATCCCAGCTAAACCCTCAATTCATCACAACCTGACCTTCCAAATTGATGGCTCCACAACCTCCCCAACCAATTCGGTCCCGAACCTTGGTTTCACAATAGACTCCCACCTTAAACTCTCTGATCATGTTATCAAAACCGCCCGTTCTTGTAGATTCCTTCTTTACAACATAAGGAAGGTCAGACCCTTTTTGACTGAACATGCTACACAACTACTTGTTCAAGCCCTAGTCCTATCCCGGCTTGTTTATTGTAATGCGCTACTTGCCGGTATCCCAGCTTCCACAATGAGACCTCTTCAACTAATTCAAAACTCTCCGACTTGTGTTTAACCAGCCCAAGCGAACTCATGTCACTCCATTACTCACTTCCCTCCATTGGCTTCCTGTAGCTGCTCGCATTCAGTACAAGTCACTGACTCTGGCATACAGAACCATTTCTGAATCTTCCCCCTCCTACCTTCACTCTATCTTTTCAAAATACACTCTGACTCTTTCACTTCGCTCCAGTGATGATTGCCGCTTGGCGATTCCACCTCACCGAGGAGCTAATTCTCACTCCGTGGCGTTCACCACTGCAAAATGGTGGAACGATCTTCCCAACTCTGTCCGTAAGGCAGAATCACTAAACAGTCTTAAGAAACTACTGAAGATGCATCTCTTTAACAAATACCTGTTGTAGAAAAAAAAAAAAAAAGGGGGGGGGAGGGGGGGGGGGCGCAGCATCGAACAACAGCTGCAGCATGGTGCAACAACAACCTGGCACTCAACAACAAATAAACCAAGGAGATCACAGTGGACAATTCACCAATCCACAGTAACAGAGTTGAGGTAAAACATGAGTATGACTTCAAGTTCCTGGACATTTCACCTAAACTCCTCCACCATGGTCAAAAAGGTGCAACAGCATTTTTAGTTCCTATAAAGTGTTATAAAATGCTATTTAACTAATGAGATACTTGTTGACGTTTACTGCTGTACCATTTAGGCCATACTCACAAACTGCACATCAGTATATTAGGGCAAGGCTCTGTATCTGGCCGCAGATATCTGGGTGAAGCAACAAACATAAAAGACATTTCTCACCACAGCCATGGACTTTTTACTCTCCTCCCAGCTGACAGGCATAACATGTGCTTCGGCTTATGCAGCAGACTCAGACAGACCTTTCCACAGAGTCATTTCATTGTCATTGTCAATGTCATTATTATGTTTTCACTCTATTACTATTTATATCTGCACATACAGTCTGCTCTACTTGTTTACATCTCACCTTGCTGCAACTATTCAACTTCTCTACATTTTAACTGAACTTATTACATTTTACATTTTGCCTCTGTAAATATAACATGTATTCTTATTCATGTTGTAACTATTCTTCACATATATTACATACAAATATTTATGTCCACATTAAAAGTTGCTTTGTGACAATGTACTGTTGTAAAAAGCGCTATATAAATAAATAACTTGAACTTGAAATTAAATGCTCTTTATGTAAATAACATAGTATTGCACTCCTGGTTAGATACCAACTACATTTTATTGGCACTGTAGTTATATACAGTACAACTAGGGCTGCAACAACGAATCGATAAAAATCGATTACTCAAAGTATCGATAATGAATTTCCATTATAGTTGGGTCGTACTATTTCCGCGTTACTCGCAATGTCGTAACCGCTTACGCCACCTGCAGCGCTTCAATAAGGCTGGAAAAAATAGCGGGTTGAACAGAACAGAACGAGGCGGAGTCTGCAAAACAAGTTGATAAATCGTAGAAATGAAACACAGCCAACGCTGAAAAAAAACTTCCGTTTAAATCAAAACTGCGGGAGCTTCACACTGCACCCAAATAAAGAACTTGGATCATGCAGCTCTGCGAAAATTATGTAACCTGCACGCAGCACCACGGATAATAACAGCGATAGAGAACGTGTCTTAACGTCCGTTATACGAATACGTCCGTATTTCACGTCCTGTCCCGGGCGTCCCGGTTTATTTTTTAAAGTGAGGAAATGTTTGTTGGTTGTTAGCGTATCAATAGCAGCACACCGCAGGGGAGCGGGGGATTAACGCGTACGGCATAAAAGTACGTGGCTTTAGCCATTTAAATGACCTTCATTGGATCATTAGATGTCCTGGCACTAGGGCCCTGAAGCACAAGTTTTGTCTGTTTACAAAAAAGAGTCGTTGTCGTCGTCCCCGCTTTCAGACCGCGCCGAGACAAACGGGAAGCCTTGTGCACGGTGTGCAAAGTAGCCATATATGTCCCGGTGGCCAACTGACATTTCACACAAGAGGTATTTTTGTTAACGGGCAAATTTGTTAATTTTTTTCAATAGCTGATTATGAATTAGTTCATTAGTTAATTAATTTTTTTTAATAGCTGATTGTTAATTAGTTCCATTTTTTATTTTTTTTTCCAATAGGCTACAGAACAGACAATATTTGCTTCATTACTGAGGGCAACTGAGTATCATGAGTTATTTACTGGAATTGACTTTTGTTGTTAAGTGAGGGATGTTTAGATGATACATTATTTCTTTCATTGTGCTTTTCATTAATTACAGGAAATGTTAAATTAAACATTTTGAATAAAATTACAATATATAATACTATACTATAGAATAATTTTAATGAAAAACATACATCTTTGGATAAAAGCATCTGCTAAATGATTAAATGTAAATGTAAAGACATGGAAAAAAAAAAAAAAAATTTATCTGATTCATTGATTAATCGAAAAAATAATCGACTTATTAATCGATTATCAAAATAATCATTAGTTGCAGCCCTAAGTACAACAATAAAGTTGAGTCTAATCCAATCTTAGGATAAGTTACAGCTCTAAATGTGTGCAGTCATTAAACATTTAAAAAACATTGATTAACTGTTAATAAAATAACTTTTTTCTTATAAACAATTGACTGAATAATAATTAATGTCCTTAAAATGACAAGTTCTTTTTTAAGCAGTTAAATTATTATCTTTAAGTTAACATTATTTACAAAGTCTACAAGCTTTGAGATGTGATTTCTTAATGTCCAGGGAAGACTCCAGTCCAGAGTCTTTTTACATCTAATTCCAGCATTTGACAATAGAGATAATGCCATCTTACTGGATAGATTAACCTTGTGGGCATCATCAGTTTAAACCCTATTTGACAGATCACTACTCATTTACCTGTGTAAATAATAAATGTACAGACTGTACTAAAGTAAAATTTAACAAATATCAAATATCAGTACTATGATCACAATCACTAAGATTTTTAATCTTTCTCTGTCACTGGGCATCGTACCATCGTGCTTTAAACAGTCCGTCATTGTTCCGGTTCCAAAGACCCCTCAGCCAGCGGGCCTGAAAAAATTACCACCCTGTAGACCTAACATCAGTTGTGATGAAGTGCTTTGAAAAACAGATCAGAGGCTTCATCACTGCAATACCGGACACTACCCTTCCACACTCAACACCAAGCTGGAGAATCTGGGACTTCATCCATCCCTGTGTCACTGGATCTCCAGTTTTCTGACAGACGGCAGGCAGTGCGGGTTGGCAAGCATCTTTCCCCCTCCCTCACTCTCAGCATTGAGGGCTCCTCAGGGGTTTTGAGTCCTTTGCTATACTTATTATACACCTATGACTGCGTGGCCACCTCCAGCTCCACAATCATTAAGTTTGCTGACGACACCGTTGTAGTAGATCCGATCTCCAACAACGACGAGAGACCTGCCTGCCTCCTACCTGGAGACCTGGTACCAGGATAATAAAGCTCCAACTCAACATCAGCAAGACTAAGGAGCTGATGGTAGACTACAGGAATAAACAGACGAGGAGCTTCCAACCTGTGAGGATCAACGGCGCTGCAGTAGAAAGGGTATACTACTTCAAGTACCTTGGAGTTCACATCGTGCAGGACTCATCTTGGTCCTGCCACATTAACAAACTGGCAAAGAAGGCTCATCAGCGTCTCTACCACCTTCGACGTCTACGAGACTTCAGGCTGCCCTCCGATGTCCTGCAGAATTTCTACTCCTGCACCGTCGAAAGTATCCTCACTGGAAACATCATATCCTGGTTCGGGAACAGCACGCATCTGGACAGACGGTCACTACAGAGGATGGTACGTTTGGCCGAACACACCATCCGAGTAGCACTTCCAGACCTCCTGACCATCTACAGGAAGCTGTGCTGGTCCAAAGCCAAAAAGATTGTGGAAGGCAAACATAGAGAGGATGGCAAACAGAGAGGATGAGGAGGAGTTTCATCCCAATAGCGATTCGGACCCTGAACCAGGACTAAATGGACACAATCCCACCCACAACACCTTCAACACTCGAACAACTTTTAACCCTGCACTGCATTACTTGCACATAGATGCACCACTCACTTTAATTATGACTTAAGACAATTTTAGTTTATATCCATTACAGTGCCATATTTTATATTATTCTATTCTACTTATCCTTTTGAATAACTATTTTGTAAATCTAAATTTCTTCTTATAGTAATTCCAAATATTTAACTTCATGTGGAGATGTCAGAAAAGAATTTCACTGCTGGCTGTACCATGTATAACTACGCATGTGAAAACCTGATTTGATTTGATCTATTTGCCCAGTATGTGCTTCAACTAAAATAAATAATTCTCAAGCAGGATTTAAAAAAAAACTCAGATTTTACTCTTATGCAGATGATATAGAATAGCCAGTAATATATTTCAGCTAACCATGATGTTTTGTTAATCAAGCTCAAAGGCAGAATAAAGGAGATCGAAAAATAGCTGTAATACATTAACATACATTTGGTTATTTGCCAGATGCTATTATCCAAAGCGACTTATCCTAACTTAATGTTTGGGGTCAGCACACAGAGTTACATACAGCTCCCTCTAGAGCAATGAGGGGGCATTGCAACAGCCTTGCTAAAGGACCCACATTGGTAACTTTAGTAGTACTAAGACTTTTATAGTTAATTTGAGCAAACCTGTTCATCTGTAAATAATTCAGGTGCCTCAATTTATTTGGAACTCTTTCACAAAACATTGGAAATATGGCTAGAAAAATATTCTTTCACATTTGTAAAATTTTTGCACTATGAAATAACGGTTTTAACACTAAAAATGTAATGAAATGCATGTTTGGGAATGAGAGGAAGGGAAGCAGATGAGCTAAAAAAAATGGCTTGTCGGTGTTAACCCTAACCCTACCACTATGCCTTGACTGCAACACAAAATGGGAAATTAAGTGACAAGAGAGGAGAGGAACAAAAAGAAACACCATATCCACAACACTCTTTTTGGATGACCTTTAAAATCATGACTTAATCCACTGGTCCAATTCTGGTGCCTTCTCATTCACAGTCCCCTGTTACAAAGCTGGTAGCAAAATAATATGAGCTGTGTCTGATCAACAGGACAGTGCATCAATGTAGGTCTCATAAAGTGAAAAGGGTGAAAGATCTGCCTAATGTAGTAGAGGGTGAGGACCACTTGGAACAAAAACGGCACTCTGTGCGAACAATATTAGGAGAATGCAGTATACAGTAGTTGGGTCACCAACACAGTGCAGCTTTAACCTGGCTGAAGGCTTGTTGGCACTGCTCTGTCCACTGGACCAGGTCTGGAGCTCCCTTTTTGTGAGCTCAATCATGGGTTAATGATATTTGAAAAGTATTATTCTGCCAATGTCCAAATATAAATTTTTGATTTGGTGCTAATAAAATTAACTTAAAGGTTATTTGGTCTTAAGACTGAAGAACACCGTAAGCTTAAATGTTTAAAAATTATTAGCATGGTGACAACAATTCACAATAACAAGTCACTCACAATAACGACTATTAGACTAAGTCGTTATTACATTAATCATTCCTGGCTACATACTGAGTTTAAGGCATAAGATTTAACAAAAGATGAAAGCTTGGAGGTTCTCCTGCATTCTGGATAGACTGTAGCCAAACTGAAAAAAAGAAGTCATCATCTATGTTAATTGTAAGCCATCTATATATAAATGCAGAACATGCTGGTGAGGTGGATTAGTAAGAGGGAGAAATCTTTTTAGTAAGAGGGAAAATGCCCAAGTCTTGTTAGAAACTCCAACAAGCCTTCAAGTTGCTGGTTAATCTTGCAAAAGGAAATGTTCTGTTATCTGTATTAAATAATTTTTTTTGTTTGTTTTTAAATAAACAAAAAAAAATATTGTTTATGCACAATGTTCTGTTCACAAAAAGTCCAATATCTGTTCACAGTAAGTCTAAACCTGCAAAGTATTTAAAAAAAAAGGCAGGACATATCCAGAGCTTGAAAAAGTAAAACGTTCCAACACTATGGAAAACAATGTGTTGTCTCAGTCACCAAGAAATTACACCCCAGCACGCAAAACATTGCACATCACGAGGACAAAATAAACTGAAAAAGTACTTTTTTGTACTTATAGGAGTTAAAACACACATCAATCAGCATGTAGAAATTACACAGTGCAGCATTAAACTCCAGAGTTGACAGCAGTGAAACTAAAAAAGACAGAGTACCCAGTCAAGAGGGCTCCCTGAAATATTAGCATTTCAGCAGAATTTTTTTTTAATAATAGTAAGCTGGGTAAAGGAATGAAATGCCAGAACTGACCACCCCAGATCACCAAAGTTTACCCCGAGTTCTTCACCTTTATCTATAGGAATCATTTGAATGCTAAGGGGGAAAAATGTTTTAGTCTACTTTTAAAGACCAATGCTTGTGATTCAGAAATCATAAGTAGTAACAGAAAGGCTATTCGTTTGCTGAAAAGTATTTTTATCAATTCTAGGAACTAAATGAAAGCCAAGATTCCACACTTGTTCTACTTAAGCCTGGCATTTACACTACTTTATCACATTAGAGTCCGTAAAGTGTAAGCCTTTAAAGATTCTACAGGTCTGTAAAGAGTGACACTGTAGAAAGTTAGCAACTGTACTATGCACTGCAATATATCTTCTGACCTGCTTTGCAAATTTTCCGAGGCCTACCACATTGTAGCAAGATTGGAGTCATTCCCCTTCCACTTTGACAGCATTCCCCTTCCACTTTTTACAGCATGTAAATTTCTTTACCAGGTACCATGTAATTCGAGCAATTTTTTTAAAGTTCAAGTAATTTATTTATAGAGCACTACAACAGCACAAAGCAGCTTAACAGTGTTATAAGCCTTTAAACCCCCAAAGACCAAGCCAAAGCAACAGTGGCAAGAAAAAGCTCCCAATTATGATGATATTTTAAGGAAGAAACTTTGGGCTCCATGGATCCAAGGAGGACCTAGGCTCAGTGGAGGACTCATCCTCCTTGAGTGGCCGGGCAGCATCAACAGCATAGGTCAGGCATGTACAGATTGTGTGGTGATCAGGTGTCCATATTTAACAATTGTAAAACTATACAATTCCATTAAGGGCATCCTGCAGGACTGAACATCATTCAGTGCCACACCCTCTACTAATGATGAGCTGGGTGAACAGGTGAAATGTCAGTACAAATTATCCCAGCTCAATAACCCAACTCCACCAAGCTTGAGGACTACACCTTTACCTAAAGGGAATTAATTTTAAATACAAGATTGAATAAATGTTTTTAATCTACTTTTAAATATTGATTGTGATTCTGAATTGCGAACAGTAACTGGAAGGCTATTCCAAAGTTAAAGCAACCTTGTGGGAGAACGCACCTCCACTAGCAGTAATTTTATTTATTCTAGGAGCTAAAAGCAAACCAGCACCTTGAGATCTGCGCTTACAGGTTGGCTTACTTAATTGAATCAGCTCAGTGAGATACTGTGGAGTCTGATGATGTAGAATATATTACCAATAAAGTTTTGTTAATACGAAGCTTAACTGGTAGCCAGTGTAGGTTTGATAACACAGGACTAATATGATCACTTACTGGTTCTAATTAAAACCCTAGCTGCTGCATTTTGCACAAATTGTAATTTATGTAAAGATTTATCAGAACATTCTTTCAGAAGTGAATTGAAATCATCTAACCTTAAGGTAATAAAGCATTAATTTTCTCTCGGAAGGAGAGGATATTCCTTAGCTTCGAAATGTTGCAACGGTGAAAAAATGCAATTCTTGTAATATTGATAATGTGCTTTGTAAATGAGAGCTCTGAACCAATAATAACACCAAGATTATTTACAGATGAACTGGGTCTGATTAAAGAGTTATCAAGGTTTAACACAGTGTTAGAAATTTGTAAATTTTGTCCATGGGTCCAACTATTAATACCTCAGTTTTATCAGAATTTATCAGTAGGAAGTTTGACATCCACATTTTAACATCTTGGATGCGGTCCTCAAGCTTACTGATTGAACAAATTTTATTAGGGTTAGTTGATATGTACAACTGTGCATCATCTGCATAAGAGTGGAAACTAATTTCATTTTTACGAATAATTGATCCCAATGGAAGCATATATAGGGCAAATAGGAGTGGACCAAGAACTGACCCTTGCGGAATACCATATTTACAGTGGGTTGCAAAAGTATTCATACCCCTTGAACTTTTCCATATTTTGTCACATTACAACCACAAACATAAATATATTTCACTGGAATTTAATGTGAAAGACCAACGCAAAGTGGTATACAATTGTGAAGTGGAAGGAAAATTATACATGAATCAACATTTTTTTTACAAATAAAAAACTGAAAAGTGCGACGTGCAAAAGTATTCAGCCCCCTTTTCCCTGAGTGCAACCAATTGCATTCAGAAGTTGCCTGATGAGTGCTAATGACTCAAAAGGGTCCTCCTGTGTGTAATCTAATCTCAGTACAAATACAGCTGCTCCGTGACGGCCTCAGATGTTGGTTAAGAGAATATTGGGGAGCAACATGAAGTCCAAAGAACACACCAGACAGGTTAGGAATATGGTTTTGGAGAAGTTTAAAGCAGGCTTAGGTTATAAAAAGATTTCCAAAGCTTTGAACATCTCACGGAGCACTGTTCAATCCATCATCCGGAAATGGAAAGAGTATGGCACCACAGTAAACCTGCCAAGACAAGGCCGTCCACCTAAACTTACAGGCCGAACAAGGAGATCACTGATCAGAGAGGCAGCCAAGAGGCCCATGGTGACTCTGGATGAAATGCAGAGAGCCACAGCTCAGGTGGGGGAAACTGTCCACAGGACAACAATTAGTCATGCACTAAACAAATGTGGTCTTTATGGAAGAGTGGCAAGGAGAAAGCCATTGTTAAAAGAAAACCATAAGAAGTCCCGTTTGCAGTTTGCCAGAAGCCATGTTGAGGACACAGCAAACATGTGGAAGAAGGTGCTTTGGTCAGACGAGACCAAAATTGAATTTTTGGCCACAATGCAAAACGCTATGTGTGGCGGAGAAATAACACTGCACATCACTCTGAAAACACCATCCCCACTGTCAAATATGGTGGTGGCAGCATCATGCTCTGGGGGTGCTTCTCTTCAGCAGGGACCGGGAAGTTGGTCAAAGTTGATGGGAAGATGGATGGAGCCAAATACAGGGCAATCTTGGAAGAAAACCTGTTGGAGTCAGCAAAAGATTTGAGACTGGGGCGGAGGTTCACCTTCCAGCAGGACAACGACCCTAAACATAAAGCCAGAGCTACAATGGAGTGGTTTAAAAAAAAGAATATTCATGTGTTAGAATGGCCCAGTCAAAGTCCAGACCTAAACCCAATTGAGAATTTGTGGCAAGATCTCAAAACTGCTGTTCACAAACGCTCTCCATCCAATCTGACTGAGCTTGAGCTGTTTTGCAAGGAGGAATGGGCAAGAATTTCAGTCACTAGATGTGCAAAGCTGGTGGAGACATACCCTAAAAGACTTGCAGCTGTAATTGCAGCAAAAGGTGGCTCCACAAAGTATTGACTCAGGGGGGCTGAATACTTTTGCACGTCGCACTTTTCAGTTTTTTATTTGTAAAAAAAATGTTGATTCATGTATAATTTTCCTTCCACTTCACAATTGTATACCACTTTGTGTTGGTCTTTCACATTAAATTCCAGTGAAATATATGTATGTTTGTGGTTGTAATGTGACAAAATAAAAGTTCAAGGGGTATGAATACTTTTGCAACCCACTGTATCTTTAGCAAGATGAGAACATCCCAACCCAAATTTACACTCAACCCTCAACCCAAATTTGGTTGAGAGCTACAGACCTGTTTCTCTTTTCTTTCCTGTCTAAAACACTTGAACGGGTGGTATCCACACAGGTCTCCAAATTTCTTAATCAGAATAATCTCCTTTATCCCAATCAGTCCGGTTTTAGATGTGGTCACTCCACGGAGACAGGATTGCTCTCTGTAATTGACTCACTTAAATCTGCCAAAGCCAAATCTCAATCCTCGATCCTCATTTTGTTAGACCTTTCTGCAGCTTTTGATACAGTAAATCATCAGATTCTACTGTCCACTCTATCTGAATTAGGCTTTTCTGATATGACACTTGCATGGTTTCGATCCTATCTCACAGGAAGGACCTTCAAAGTGTCATGGAATGGGGAGATCTCTAACTCTCAACAAGTATGCACTGGTGTGCCTCAGGGCTCTGTACTTGGTCCTCTCCTCTTCTCACTATACATGACATCACTGAGCACAGTCATCCAGGCGCATGGTTTATCTTACCACTGCTATGCTGATGACACTCAGCTTCATCTGTCTTTTGCCCCTGACGACACCACCATCTCAAATCGGGTATCTGCCTGCCTCACAGACATATCTGTTTGGATGAAGGCCCGTCATCTCAAATTAAACTTAGAAAAAACAGAGCTTCTCATTATCCCAGCTAAACCCTCAATCCATCACGACCTGACCTTCCAAATTGATGGCTCCACAATCTCCCCAACCGATTCGGTCCGGAACCTTGGTTTCATAATAGACTCACACCTTAAACTCTCTGATCATGTTATCAAATCCGCCCGTTCCTGTAGATTCCTTCTTTACAACATAAGGAAGATCAGACACATTTTGACTGAACATGCTACCCAACTGCTTGTTCAAGCCCTAGTCCTATCCCGGCTTGATTATTGTAATGCGCTACTTGCCGGTATCCCAGCTTCCACAATCAGACCTCTTCAACTAATTCAAAACGCTGCAGCCCGACTTGTGTTTAACCAGCCCAAGCGAACTCATGTCACTCCATTGCTCCCTGTAGCTGCTCGCATTCAGTACAAGTCACTGACTCTGGCATACAGAACCATTTCTGGATCTTCCCCCTCCTACCTTCACTCTATCTTTTCAAAAGATACTCCGACTCGTTCACTTCGCTCCAGTGATGATTGCCGCCTGGCGATTCCACCTCACCGAGGAGCTAATTCTCACTCTGTGGCGTTCACCACTGCAAAAAGGTGGATCGTCCTTCCCAACTCTGTCCGTAAGGCAGAATCACTAAACAGTTTTAAGAAACTACTGAAGATGCATCTCTAACAAATACCTGTTGTAGAGAAAAAAAAAAAGGGGGGGGGGAATAACAATCAGGTTTGATGAATTTACAGTATAGTTGGTTTTCTCCATAACTTCTGACTTGTAATGTTCTCATTTGTAAGTCGCTTTGGATAAAAGCATCTGCTAAATGACTAAATGTAAATGAGAACATTGTTAACACAGGTAAACTGATATCGATCTGTCAGATAGGATTTAAACCACTGGAGTAGAGAACCTGTAATGCCCACAGTATTTTCTAATTTATCTATCAAAGTTAAGATTTATCAAAGACTGCACTAAGATCTAATAAGACAAGAAAAGAGATTTGGTTATCAGAGGACAGTAATAAGTCATTGACTACTTTAATTAAGGCTGTCTCAGTGCTATAGTGAGACCTAAAGCCTGAACGATAAACTTCATGAATGAATTATTAGCTAGAAGATGGCAATTTAGCTGGTTAAACACATTTTTTTGCGATGAAATGAAGGTTTGATATTGGTCTATAGTTGGACAGTATTAGGTTTTTTTTTAAGTAAAGGATTAATGACCACACACTTCTGATTTTTGGGGACTATTTTAATTGATGAATGTATAATGTTTATTAAAGGCTCTCTAAAATTTGGTAGGTCTTTAAGCAAATTTGTAGGTGTTGGTTTTAACAGACAGGATAATAAACCATATTTAACCATATAATAAACCATATAAATAAACCATATTTAAAAAAGGTTTGTTTTTTTTCATATGGGGTTAAAGTTATTTAAGTCTTGTACTATATAATTTCTGTAACACCAGATATTTCAGTAACTGGTTAGTGTTCATTATACGATGCATTACATGATTTAAGTCTTATGTTTTCAATTTTATCACAAAATAAATTCATAAAATCATTGCTGCTGAACTTTGCGTGAATCTGTGAACCTGATTAAGTAGCACTGAATTAGTTGGGCAATGGTACTAAAGAGAAATCTTTGGTTGTTTTTGTTGTCTTTTAATTCAGAATAATATTTAGTCTTATCTGCAGTGAGTGCATGTTTATACTCAGTCATACTGTCCTTCCACACAACCTCTAATTTACCTCTAATTTAGTTTGTCTCCATTTACGCTCCATGGTTCTAGTGGTTTGTTTTAGGGAGTATGTCTGATCATTGTTGGAATGGGTATTTTATCTTTAATTATTTTTAGTTTAAGTGGAACTAAACTGTCTAAGGTTGTGGAAAACACGTTTAATGTATGCAGCTGTGTTGTCAAGTTTATATGGTGCTGATGCGGCGGCGCGGTAGTAGCTCGGAGCGGCCTCTCCAGATACAAACGGCTCTTTGTTTATTTTCAGTAGTATTTAGTCAGTACACGTTTCATATGGGCATAGGAACAACCAGTATCCATGTTTATGACAGTCAATCCCTGTTATTTCACCACAACATTCCCTGAGCCCTGCCACCACCTCGGATACTCAGATCACATCTGTTATTCTAACTCCAGCATACAGACTGATTGTCAGACTCTCAAAACCGGTTCTGAAGCAGGTGAGGTATGCAGGAGCCATCTCTGCACTTCAGGACTGCTTTGAGTGTATGGACTGAAACATGTTTAGCGACACCATAGACCTGGTGGAGTATACCTCATCGGTGACCTGCTACATCAGCAAGTGTACAGACGACGTGACTGTCTCAAAGAACACCACTCGCCCCAACCAGAAGACATGGATGACTGCAGAGGTGCGTGCTTTGCTGAGGGATCACAACTTTTTTGCTTTTAAAGCAGGGGACAAGGTGGCACTAAGAACAGCGAGGGCCAAACTGTCCAGGGCCATCAGAGAGGCAAAGCGCGCACATGGTCGGAACATCCACAGCCACTTCCAGAACAGCGGCATCCACGCCATCATCCAACTACAGGGCTACACCAACTGCCTGTGACGTATCCCTTCCAGATGAGCTAAACGACTTCTACGCTCGGTTTGAGAAACAGAACGGCGTGACAGCAAGTAAGACACCCCTCAGCAGCTGACGTGACGTTTCACAGCAGCTGACGTGAGAAACTCTACGTAGAGTCAACCCTCGGAAAACTGTTAGACCAGATAACATTCCTGGCAGAGTGCTCAGGGAATGTGCGGACCAGCTGACAGATGTCTTCACCGACATCAACACCTTCCTGAACTGTGCCATCATCTCAAAGTGTCTCAAGGTTTCGAGAGGCTTGTCATGAGGCACATTAAGACCCTGCTGCCACCTACACCGCTCGACGGATGACGCCATATCCACCACCCATCACCTGGCACTCACCCACCTCGAAAATAAAGACAGTTCTGTTTGAATGCTGTTTATCTACTTCAGTTCAGCATTCAACACAAATCATCCCTCAGCACCCCTCAGGAAACTGAACCTACTGGGCCTGAACACCTCTCTCTGCAACTCGATCTCAATCCGAACCAAATATGAACAAATCCGCTGCGAACACATTGCGCACATTTATAAAGAAACTGCTGCTAATACAAACTCTTTAAAATTTTTGTAACCAGCAACATTTTTTGCACATGTGGCTCACACCACTAGGGTGCCACCTGCACTGTTACCCATCTTACCAATTAATGTTAACCATTTACATACTTACTAAGTGTTTACTGCATACTGTCTGTTGCACTGTTCCCTCCCCATTATTTGAATGTTTATTGTACTGTATATTGTCCTGTATTTATTGTGATCCTTGTATTTGCAATTTATGTTGGTTGTGTAGTAACTTGTTCCTGGAGAACGCTCTCTCATTCCACATTTACCGTGCAGTTCTTTATATTGTTTAAATGACAAATAACACACTTGAATACTTGCTGGTTTAATGTTTAATTCAGGTAAATGTTGTAGGACTGACACAGCAGTAGAGGGAATAATTGTGCGCTTCATTGGATCGTGGTTTAATGACTGGATCAATATTAATTTCTAAATAATAGGTTATTAAATAATGATCAGAGACGACCTCACTTTGTGGAACAATAGTTAAATAATTAATGTTAATACCATGTGATAAAATTAAGTCTAATGTATGTTTACAGCAATGTGTTTCACCAACCACACTTTGAGTGATGCCCAATTCCCTAATTGTGGGAGCAACCCATACTTCCAAAAATTTGGAAGTTTGGAGAAGCAGTCCGCATGCCTATATTTTATACAACTGTGGCCATGGATGTGATCGGACCACGTGAATTAAATTATTTGGATGGTTCAGCAAATATATTTGGCAATATATTGTATTAAACTTGCATTTTTTGAAAACATGTAATGTTTTTTCAAAATTTGGGTGTACATGGAGAAATGTATTTAAACCAAAATAAAAAATAAAAAAAACTCAAAAGGCAATTAATCATATGTTAATCATATTCATATATGTACTCTAAAGTTTTGAATCGCAATATAATAATCGCAGAGAGGGTTTATGAGTACAACATGAAATATTTCGATCCTCGGCTTCCGACCAGTCGGCAGTTGGCTGAGCAGCTTACTTCTGCAATCCCTACTTTTGCATTAAGTAGGACAACCAAACTGACTGTACCCTGCTCAAACAGACGGTGAAGTGTTGCATGTGCCTGTGCAAAACATGGCTAGAAGTGAGAAGAAAATAAAAAGCCTTGGAATTTCAAAAGTATTTAGAAAACAATTTGTAAAGTTCTTTCTTGGAATAAACTTGCTGGAAGTCCTCAACAGTAGCACAGAGCAACAACATACAGCTAACACCGATAAGCCAATGATACACTGCGTTAGCCCGAGACACCGACCAGGACAGACAAAAAAATGGCAATGATCATTACCAATTGCAGACCAAGCAGAAAGAGAGGCAAAACTCACTCACAATGTTTTGTCAATGTGTTAGGAATTTAGCACAGAAATAAAACTAAACAATTAAATATTTTTATACAAAACATATTTCCAAATTATCCAAGAATTAAATGACAATACCCAATTTAAAAGGTCAAAATAAAATTGAAAAAGTGAAACAATTTACACCAAACATCAGAAATACAGATCAATGGCACTATCTACTGGTCACAAATGATAATGCAGAAATATTTTAAACAAATAGTTACAAATAGGCTTCTTGTTAACCAAAGATGTCAAGACTGATTTATAGCAGGCAGGATGGATACCTTCATTTACAAAAGCACACAATAAAAAAATGCCATAAGCTATTCATTTACAAGTGGTAAATTACAGGCACATAATGGTGACAAATATGGTTTTACTTTAGAGGTCGTAGCTTAAGAAATTCTAGTCTCACATTTGTGACTAAAACATTTCCATAAAATAAGGCGATTTAGCACATGGGTGCAATCTGAAACTAGATTTAAAAGATTATTATTGTAATTTACAACATTATAGCTTTGTGAAAGAAAATACAGGCATTAGGTAATTTTTCAGATGATTTTATCCAAAGCAACTGAGTATCCCAACTTAATACAGTAATTGGTGTTAGACATAATGTAGCATCCCTGAAGCAATGTTGATTAAGGGCATTTTTCAAGGACATTTGTAGGTAACTTCAGCAAACTCTGGATTTAAGCACCCAACTTTCAGGTTGTTAGCCCGATATTTTAACCAGTAAGCTACACCCAGTAAAAGTAATCATAGTAATAACACTACTGAAAGTGCGTGTGTATGTGTAAATAATTTTAGTATTAAATGACAATTTTCTTCCCCCTAATGTGTTTATATACATATTTTAATGTATATCAATTATGTACATAAACACCATTCGTTTTTCACAGTTAAATCCATCTGTTCCATCAGATCTCTCAATCCTCTGTCCTCATCCTGCTGGACCTCTCGGCAGCTTTTGATACAGTAAATCAACAGACTACTGTTTTACTCTATTTAAACAAGGCTTCTCAGGTATGACACTTGATTGGTTTCGATCCTATCTAACAGGAAGGACCTTTAAATGGTCACAAAATGGGGAGATTTCTAACTTTCAACAGGTACTCACGATCCTTAGGGCTCTGTACTTCGTTCCCTCCTCTTTTCATTATTTCACATGAAATCACTGGGCACCATCATTCAGGCACATGGTTTCACTTACCACTGCTATGCTGATGGTCAGCTTCATTTGTCCTTTGCCCCTAACGCAGTGATTCTCAATTATTTTCTGTTAAGCCCCCCCTAGAAAGAAGAAAACATTTTGCGCCCCCCCCCACACACTCACCACACCCCCCCCTCCCGGGGGATGAAAAAGTATTTTTACACGCCCACTGTAGTATCATTTGTCTATAAATTTGTTATAAGTACACCTATTTTATAACAATGTATCCTTATCCTTAACAATAAAGAAAACAAAAAGGAAAGAAATATAGATCAACTTAGAACAAAGAATCATTTTATTAACTTTGTTTTTTAGTTTGTAACAGAAACGAATGAAATCCTTATTTAAAACTAGAAACATTTTCGAACTGACTGGCATTTGATACTGAAAATGAAATTAAATAAAATCAATAAATAATAATAAATTCAAATTCATCAGCAATATTAATTCAGGAGCACAATTTATTAACACTTTAACCTACAAAACAAAAATGAATACAACAATTTGTGCTGTTTTTTTTTTTTTTTTTTGAGGAAGTCAGAACTAATGTCTCCAACGCGTCCGTTTTGCAGCGCACTGCTTTTCTGTAGTAGCTTTCATAAAGCGTTAATATTGCTGGATATACGCATCATGTTTACGATTTAAAAACTCAAGCGGTTATCAGCGTGATTGGGGTGTAATGTCTAAGTGACGCCTTCATTTATTTGGCTTCATGCTGTCCGCTGCCAACATTTAAAGACACAGAAGACACGCCGGCCTTTCTTCGTCTCCACCTTCGTTACAGTGAAGTTACAGTTACAGTGAAGCCAGGCGCTACGTTCGCGTCGACATTTAGTTTTCTTTTGACTTTTTTTGCTCTCATTATCTTCGTCTTTCTCTCCGTCATTCCTGTTAAATATTTCTCCATGTTGTATCTTGAGGGTTTGTTCAGTACACTTAATATCACTTGCTCTGTGATATCTTGTTACGCACCCCCCCCCAGGCGCCCCACTATTTGAGAAGCACTGCCCTAACGACACCATTATCTTAAAACAGATATATGCCTGCCTCTCAGACATATCTGATTGGATGAAGGCCAGTCATCTCAAATAAAATTTGGCAAAAACAGAGCTTCTCATAATACCAGCTAAACCGTCAATTCCTCATGACCTGATCTTCCAAATCGATGGTTCACGATCTCTTCCGTAACACATCTTAAACTATATAATCAGTTCACTAAAACGGCCCATTCCTGGAGATTCTGCTTTACACCATCAGAAAGATCTTTCCTGTCTGAACATGCTACTCAGCTGTTAGTTCAAGCCCTCATCCTATCCCGGCTCGATTACTGTAATGCACTGCTTGCTTGGTGATTCCACTTCACTGTGTTGCTAACTCTCACTCCGTAGCGTTGAACACTGCAAAATAGTGTGTAGCGTCTTCCCAAGTCTGTCCGCAAGGCGGAGTCACATGGCATCTCAACTCAAATCTTTTAGAAACACTTTACATTAAAAAATAGTAATAAAAAAATTGAGGGTGGGGGATAGGATAATGATCAGGTTTGAAAGTTCCACAGTGTAGTTGTATTGACTAAGTCGCTTTGGATAAGGGCTACTGTTATATTCATTAACAAGCTGAAAAAAAAGTACACATTAAGAGTATAATCTTTTTTTTTATACACATAAATAGCTGACCAAAATTAGCTTTAAAATAAGCAACAGCAAAAAAAAAATGTAAACTATTTTTAATAATGTGGCAAAAAGAACTAGGAATGGTATTAAAACTGAATTGTGTGTGACTGCACAAAAGCAAACAATAAATCTCCAAATCGGTTCAAAAACTGACCACAATAAAAAAAACCTGGTACACAGGTCATAATATAAAGAATTCAGAAATTTCACCTTCATAAGGCACATTAGCAATATTACTGAAATTGCCTTTTTCACCATCGCAACATTTCAAATAAGAAATATCCTCTCCCTTCAAGATGCAGTCAAATTATTTCACCTGTTTTCTTACAGGTTTGTTCAAACTGCTACAAAACCAGACACTTCGACCATATTAGGCCAATTTGGAAAACGGACACCTGATAACCCAATCTGTCACTGACATCCTGCAATGCTAATGCTGCCTGATCGCTCAAATCCCCCACTGAGCCTTGGCTCTCAAAAGGTTTTTCCCCTAAAAACTAACACCACCAGGAAATTTTTCCTTGCCACTGTAGCTTCTGCTTGTTCTTTTGGGTTCAGGCTTAAAACACATATTTGTGACAAAATAAAAAAAAATAAAAGCTATATAAATAAATAAACCTGAACCTTCTACAGAGGTATTGACTTCCTGGTGTGCTAGAGATTCTGATTTTAAAGATAACAGAAGGTACTGGCTGAGGTACAGAAACAAGTTTCTTACTTTCACACAATGTTATTGTCATTGTTCTTTGATATGTTTGCTAAGGGCCTACAGAAGTTATAGCAAACATTTCATCAATATGTGTCTTTTTTAGGGCTGCAACAACGAATCAATAAAATAGATGAAAATCGATTATCAAAAGTGTTGATAAATTTCATTATCGATTCGTTGGGCCGCACTATTTCCACATTACTCGCAATGTCGTAACCACTTACATCACCTGCAGCGCTTCTATAATGCTGGGGGGGAAAAAATAGCGGGTTGAACAGAACAAGGCGGAATCTGCAAAAATAGTTGATAAATCGTACAAATGAAACACAGTCAACGCAGAAATTAAGCTTCTGTTTAAATCATCAAAACTGCGGGAGCTTCACGCTTCACACAAATAAAGAATGTGGAACATGCAAGCTCTTACAATATAGTTTCCCTGCTTTCAGTCCGGGTCGAGACAAATGGGAAGCCTTGTGCACGGGTGAAAAGCAGGCGCATATGTCCTGGTGTCCAATTGACATTTCACACAAGAGGTATTTTTTTGTTAATTGGCTAATTTGTTAATTTCTTTTTTTCAATAGCTGATTGTTAATTAGTTCATTTGTTAATTTTTTTCCCAATAGGCTACAGAACAGAGAATATTTGGTTCATTACTGAGGGCAACTGCATATCATGTGTTATTTGGAGTTGACTTTTGTTGTTAAATGAGGGATGTTTAGATGATACATTATTTCTTTCATTGTGCTTTTCATTCATTACAGGAAATGTTAACTTAAACATTTTGCATAAAATACATATATATATATTCTATACTATAGAATAATTTACCCCCCCCTCCCCCCGGTCACCCTAAATTAGCTTAATAAGTGTTTAAATATGCTTTTATAAATACATACTACTTGTACAATATGGTGCTAATTAATGATCAAGTTTCACGTTTTATTTCATAAAATATGAGTGAAGACACTGCACACCCTGGGAGTGAGGTTGAATTAGTTGCATTTAGAGGGGAATTAGGTAACATATTAGAGTGACTCAAATTTGTGTAATTTAGTATATTTTCACACTATGCTACATATTGTGTCAGTGTGTGATTGGTTTTATTTACAGTATGAGTTTAAGGCATCCAAGTAGCCCAAAGAGCAATTAAACACAAATCTCAGACATTTATTGACCTGCTTAATAATTCTAGTGTAGCTGGTTTTCTTCATAACTACTGACTTGCGGTGTTCTCATTTGTAAGTCGCTTTGGATAAAAGCGTCTGCTAAATAATTAAATGTAAATGTAAAGACATGGGAATTTTTTTATTTATTTATCCGATTCATCGATTAATCGAAGAAAATTATAAATCGACCGATTAATCGATCATCAAAATAATCGTTAGTTGTAGCCCTAGACTTTTTACACGATTTAGGATTAACAAACTTTTTTTTTTGTCTTGTAATTAGCAACAGTTCTATTAGCAACAGTTCTATGCCGATAGTCTCCTTTTTTTTATGGCCAGGTACTATCTGGGCCAAGATACAACTGGTATATTTTTCACATTATCTCTGACTCCTTGCTGAACCATTCTACATGCAAAAAATATCAATAAAAGTATAACAAGAGGCATGCTGTAAGGTTTCATTGAACACTACTTTATGTAAGACCACTAAACATTTATGGTTCTGTCTTTAAATTAAGGTACATTGTTTAGTCATTAGTTAATTTGATATCTCTCCAATAACCACAAAGATGCAGATATTAAATACAGGTATTTGCATTATGAATAAGATCAATAAAAAATGGCTCAACAAATAAAGATGATCAATATAATTTGGTTAGGCATGCTGTTATATCCACATTAAATCATACAATGAAGCAAGCTACTTCTACAATGACTTTTGAACATTTAAGAAAGAGCACATCAACATTCACATTATTTTTACACATTACTTTATACAGGTTGTTGTCAGTAGATGGCATTATTTCACAAGACAATACTAAATAAAAACTGCATCTGTGAGACAATATCAATTAGTCAGAACCAAGTGTAGCATACTTATTCATAGAACTGTATATTTTGCTTTAAATTGTTAAGGTGCTGCATCAGAAAATAAGAGAAGAAAAATGTATAAATCATTATTTATTTTAAACATTAAAAGTTGTATTTGGGTTTTTTTTTTTAGGACCTTTCTTAATTTCAAACACAAAGTGCAAAACGTAACAATTGAAATGCTTTGGAGAAGTCCAGCTTACCTCCAGCCCAGTCAGCAAAAGAAAACTTTGGAAACATACTCAAACTCTGCTTAGAACTTTACCCATGCTTAGCTTTATTCACATCATGATAAAAGAAAAGCTTTTTCCCAAACGGTTGGTCTGTTAAAACTGGAATTAACTTGGTGTCCAAACTTTACTAAAGCATTACAGCAAATAAAAATTATATTTAAGATATGAGTTATGTCCAGTGATCTTGACGCAGAGTTCAAGAAATGAATCAAGTCTCTGTTCAGCATAGGCATGTGCACTTCATTCACATAAGTCTTAAAAAGTACACAATTTACTGGCCGTCACACAATATAGCAAAAAATCTTATACAGAATTAAATATATACATGTGTACAAAACTGTTGGTACCACTCAGTTAATAAAAGAAATATCCACAATGGTCACAGAAAACTTAAATTTCACAAAGGTTATAATAAATAAAAATTCTATAAAAATTAACAAATGAAACTAGTAATGAACTATGTACAATAAAATCTCGAGAATATCAAGGGAGAATATCTCTCATAGAGAGAAATGTGCTGCCCTGTGTCAGAAAGCTTAGTCTCATTTGCAGGTCATGGGTCTTACAACAGGATATTGACCAATAATACACAGCTAAACACACCCAAGAATGGCTAAGAGGAAAGCATTGGATTGTTCTGAAGTGGCATTCTATGGACCCTGACCTAAATCCTATTGAGCATCTTTGGAAGGACCAGAAACATGCCATCTGGAAAAGGCACCTTTCAAACCTGAGACAATTGGAGCATTTTGCTCACGAGGAGTCAAAATATCTGCTGAGAGGTGCAAATGTCTTATTAACAGTTACAGGAATAGTTTGATTGCATTGATTGCCTCAAAAGGTTGTGCAAAAACATTACAAGAACTAATCTATTAAAAGCAAGACACACACAATAAAGAAGTGGTTCTGCAGAGAAAACCTTTCACAACAGCCAACCAAGTGAACAACACACTCCAGTAGGTAGGTATATCTATATCCAAGTCTACCATAAAGAGAAGACTGCATGCAAGTAAATACATAGGGTTTACTGAAGAATTAAAAGGCTAGATTAAACTTTGCTAGAAAAACAAATAAAAACCCAGCACTGTTCAGAAAGAACATTCTTTGGACAGATAAAACCAAGATCAACCTCTAAAAGAATGATGGAAAGAAAAAAAAAAACAATGGCACTGGGGTACTGTTTTGTTGATGTGACACAGGTCAGAAGCAGCTGGATGAATTCTGAGGTATTCAGAGGCATACTATGTGTTCCATCCAACCAAACTGATTTCAGCTTTTTATAATACAGATGGACAATAACCCAAAACATAAAGCCAAAGCCACCCAGGAGTTTATAAAAGCAAATAAGTGGAATGTTCTTGAATGGCCAAGTTACTCACCTGATCTTAACCCAGTCCTTCTCAAATAGTGGGGCCCAGTGCAGTGCCTGGGGGGGGGGTGCATAACAAGATAACAGAGCAAGTGATATTAAGTGTACTGAACAAACCAATAGAAAAATATTTAACAGGGATGGCGGAAAGAAAGGCGGAGAGAGACGAAGATAATGAGACCAACAAAAGTCAACCAAAAGCTAAAACGAGGAAATATGACGAAGCGTATGTAGCACTTGGCTTCACTGTAACTAAGGTGGGAGACAAAGAAAGACCGGCGTGTCTTCCGTGTCTTAAAACGTTGGCAGCGGACAGCATGAAACCTAATAAATTAAGGCGTCACTTAAAGACATTACACCCCAATTACGCTGATAAGCCGCTTGGGTTTATTAATCGAAAACGTGACGAGTATAGCCAGCAATCATACCGCTTTATGAAAGCTACTTCAGAAAAGCTGTGCGCTGCAAAACGGGCGTATTGTAGCCATTAATTCTGACTTCCTCATTTTGATATAGAGAGGAAAAAAAAAAAAAAAAAAAAAAAAAAAAAAAAAAAGGCACAAATTCTATTCATTTTTGGTTTGTAGGTTAAAGTGTTAATATATTGGGCTCCTGAATTAATGTTGCTGATGAATTTGAATTTATTATTATTTATTGATTTTATTTAATTTCATTTTTCAGTATCAAATGCCAGTCAGTTCAAAAATGAAAATAAGGATTTCATTCGTTTCTGTTACAAACTAAAAAACAAAGTTAATAAAATTATTCTTTGTCCTAATTTGATCTATATTTCTTTCTTTTTTGTTTTCTTTATTGTTAATAAGGATACATTGTTATAAAAGAGGTGTATTTATAACAAATTTATAGACAAATGATACTACAGTGGGTGTGCGTGCGTGTGTGGGGGGAGGTACGCAAAATGTTTTCTTCTTCCTAGAGGGGCTTAACAGAAAAGAATTGAGAATCTGAAACTGTCTTAACCAAATTGAGCATGCATTTCAATTGTTAAAGACAATCAGACTTCAAACAGATATACTTTTAGTTTTTGTTTGTTTGTAGGCATAAGTGCTTCTGATACTGTGCTGTAAAAAAGCACTGATCTGATTTTTTTTTTCTCAAACCTCCATCGCAATCTACCCAACACCTCTGCGCGTTCGACCGGTCAATCACGATCGCTGTATTGGGCACCACTGATATAGGGGGAATTCTTCTGGTCCTAGCCAGAACACTAAATATTGGTTGTGGATGGGTCATCCAGAATGTCAATGACACAAAAATAAATGAATACAGCCAGGGCAACAAAATAGTGGCTTAAAAAGAAGTACATTAAAGTTTTGGAGTATCCCAGCCTGTTTCAGGACCTGATTACTCTAGAATATCTGTGGCGAGAGCCAAAACTTCCCCTGAGATGCGGCAAACCTGGTGAACACTGTGCTTTTGCCAATAAATGTTTCTCATCATTATCTAACAAACTACATTTAAATTAGTTATTTTACAAATTAGAAATATACAAATTAGAATTACTTTAAGTTAAATATCAAGGAAATTCAACTATGTACATTTAAGCTAATTAAGAACACCGACTTAAAAAGGACAAAGGAATAAATTTAAAAAATCATAATGAAAAACGTATGTAATAAAACTGAATGTAGGGTGAAATGAATTGTAAGTGGGCTAGGTCAGTGCCTTAAGGTGAGCATTCAAGCTTAAACAGTGATGTTTAAATCTGTTAATGACATTCCTTTGTCCCGTGTATACACCCTGGGACCAGTCCAGTATGGGCAAGTCAGAAGTGATTAATGTGGCTGTTGTGACTCAACTGGCACAAAGCATCACACCATCCTGCTGCACAATTCCATCTTTTTTCCTCAAATCTTTTTGGACAGTTTTCAATTATTCACCTAATCTAAATAAAGCCTTGTGACATTAATTATAAAATCACTGTTAGAAACCCGTAAAAAAAAGTAGCAACAAAAGCACATTTTTATAGAAGTAAAATTTACTATTTGGAAAATATACAATTTTTTTTTTTAAATAATTATAATAATGTTTTGTTTTTGCCTATATTATAAATATATTGTAAACAAGCGGTACCCCCCAAAAAAAGAACCACTCGAAAATGCTGAAATTAATCTGTTAGAACTATTGAATGATTAAAATGAATCAAAGGGGGAAATTGTGAAGGAAAATATGATTTTACTGTGAATGAGTGATTTATTTAATAATTATATAAATAATATTTAATATTTATTTATTTAACCATTTGTGTTTGCATATAACTATGAATAATCTTCTACAGTTACTATGTCTTATGATGATATCTTATGCTGATTATATCAAGTCAAGAACGTATACGTTAACATTTAGAAGGGTCAGTGCAGATGTACATTTTGTCTTCTATTTATCCGTTGCAATAAGGCCACTGAGACCCACATCCACACCATTATCAGAGATTATTGTTTCAAAACAAGCAACTGAAGGTCTCAGAGCCATAATAGTGAAGCTCTCTGATAACTAGTCAGAGAGTGGGGTAGGATTTTCCTTACGCTCCCTCATTTTCTTTCGCTTTGTCTTTTATCTTATTTTAATAAATATCACTTATTTTAATATGAAAAAATAAATTGCGTATCCGCTCGGCCACCGTAAAGCAAGCTTATTAACCAGCTCCCGTTGTAGTTCACTGGCTTGCTAGTTCATGCTAGCGGGAAGCATGAAGCGGGGGGGGGGGGGGGGGGGGGGGGGGGGGGGGGGGGGGGGGGGGGGGGGGGGGGGGGGGGGGGGACAGCGAGATTCGACCCCCCCGTCGGCGTTAAAAGTCGATGTTTGAGTTTTAAAGCCAGAGAGAGTTTGCTTGACATAAGTTCAACTGTTTGCAAGGAGTGTAAAATGAAATCGCGGTACTTTGGAAATATGACAAATGCGTGACCCCATTTGGCGCAACAACAGCCTAAACCAGGGGTCTCAAAGTTGTCTTCCATGAGGTCTGACCTCAAAGGGGTCTCAAAAGGCAATAGAACAGAAAGTAGCAGGGGACCGCATTACCGAAGATCAGATGCAAACAGCCAACCCAGCCGAACAGCTTAATAGAGAGATAAACAGGAAGTAGTAATCAGAACTCTGGAGAAGAACTCCGAGTGCCACCAGTGGCAGGAATGGGAATAGCAGGTACAGAAAGTAAGGTGGATGTGACGCTACACTATGCATGTGCTCACCATTCCCAGCAAAAACATTTTGGTAGCAAAAATGTCACTTTCGAAACTCTCAAAAAATAAAAGGAAAAGTTTACTTGGAAAAAAGTACATGTTTGTGTGAAAAACTTCTCAACTGTAAAATTTTATAAATCCAAGCACAGATCCAGACTGACCGATGCCCATCTCCAGTCCATTATCAGAGTGTCCACTGCAAACTCACTTAAAGCAAATGTGGCTCATTTGTGTCAGAAGAAGCACTGTCAAGTTTCTGGTAGCAAGCACTGAGCAAACACTGAATGTATTTGAATGTACAAAATGTATTTGAATTACAATATGTGTACATAGTTATTATATAAATAGTTTATTTTCCATTTTCCCCACTGCTTTTTGTTGCAATTCTTTAATCTGGCCCCTCATCGAAAACACAGCCTGATTAGTGGCCCCCAGGTAATTTGAGTTTGAGATCCCTGTCCTAAACTAAAAGAAGTTGAAAAGTTGAAAAATTTATTTAATATTTAAAGTTAAGTTTTAAAAACTTTATATGAATGTTGTTGCAATATAGTTAAAAAGACTGAAGTATGGATTTTATTTTTTAATGTTAAGTTTTAAAGATTTGCAAAATATAAATGCACTATGACTGTAAAGTCTGTATTTTAGTTAATGCACTATGGTAAACTTTTGTATTAATATATTTACAATTATTTGTTCATAGATAGATGTTTATGTAAGAAAAAGCCAGACGGCTAAGCTAACTTAATACTGCTCATTTTAATTTAGCGCAATCCTATTTTTTTTGTATAAATATAAAATGATGCAAAAAGATTTGATACAGGAAGGAACCTATATGCTAGCAGGAAGGAACCTTTGATACAGGAAGGAACCTTTATTTAACCAGGCAAATCATTAAGAACAAATTCTTATTTACAAACCTGAAAGTATTGTTTTAAATAAATGTTCTATTTGTTTACATCGTCATTTCATCTTGTCAATCACATAATTTAAACAAAATTTATAGACCATTTCAACTGAAAAATCTTTTCTGAATCGAAAACCGATTCTGAATCGAATTGTGACCTCAAAAATTGGAAACAAATTGAATCGCATAAAATAGACCAAGCACAATTTTTGTTTAATGAAGGATAAAGATTCATTCATTCATTCATTCATTATCTTCATTACCGCTTTATCCTCTATTAGGGTCGCGGTGGGGTTCCCCATGCCCATCCAGGGGAGAACATTTAGGGCGCTGGGCAGATACACCCAGGACAGGGCGCAAACCTGGTTTGGCTAGGCACACACTCACTCACAAACACACACTCTACATGGGGCAATTTGGAGAATTCAATTGACTTGATCCATGTTTTTGGACTGTGGGAGGAAACCAGAGAACCCGGAGGAAACCCACACGGACATGGGGAGAACATGGAAACTCCACCCAGATGGGGATTCGAACTGGGAATCCCTAGCGCTGAGAGGCGAATGTGCTAACCACCAAGCCACCGTGCCACCCAAGGATAAAGATTTGACTGATAAATAACTAGACCGGACTGACTGACATTACCTAATGAGGACAAAATTATGAGGTTAAATTTTTTCCAGGTCTGAGTTTGAGAAAATGTTTTGCCAAGACACATATAACACAAATGATTAAATGTTATAAATGTTTTGCAGCATTGTTGTTTATAAATTGATTGATAAAGGTTTTATTTTTTCCTCCAGGTCGTGCACTGAAGGCGGCCTAATAATCAAATTTTACATTGAACAGGAGAAATAAGAGTTTATTAAACCCATGTTGTGCGATTTGTATAAAGAATAATTTAAGTTTGTTTGATGTTGTGTTTAACTTTACCGAACAAGTCAATTTGCAGGTTCTAGCGGACAGAACTGAGTGCAGTTTGATCCAGTAAAAAAAAAAATAATAATAACCCCTGCTTGTTTTATTTTTCCAGACAATCTTGGTGATCATTTTAATGATTATGTGTTGTGTGACCGTCATCTACTTTGAATATGATCCACAGGCAATGAGAGGTGGAATCTACAGATCTTTCAGGAATCTACAGATTCCTATACTGCCTTGATTAATTTACTTGTCATTTTGATCTGGAGATTAAAAAAAATAATAATAAAAAATAAAAAATGTTTTGTTTTAGAAAGGGGGAGGTTAAAGGTATATTTTTTAAATACTAAAGTTTTTGGTTTAGATACATGGCAGCCTTAGCAGTGGCTCTAAATAAAACTGCACACCTAGTAAAGTGACGCCCATTAGTTGTGACACTACCCATGGGGTGATGTCCTTTCTAGCCCTTGACAGTGTCAATGCTGTAGATGTCAGTAAGGCAAAGATACAGAAAACATTGACCCAACCTCACTTTATCAACACAACTCCAGACTACACCATGGCACTGCGAATGGTTAAATCGGACTCTGGAGATGAGGAGCTAGGTAGAGAAGAAATCAGATATGCTTAATAATGCCCAAGATTACATCTTGTTTCCATTTATGAATTTTCTCTCTCATTTTTCTTATATCTCTCTCTTTTTTCCCCTCTAAGGCATTATCCCAGTAGGGGAGATAATACACTGCACGCACACGCTTTAGTATAGCATTAAAAGTACACATAGGGCATCAGAAATTTATAGAATGTGACCGGAGACCTGGGGAAATGGAGAGAAGGCTGGCCACCTAGTGATGGATGGAGGTGACAACACTGCAGGCGTGGGGCACCTGAGTGGTGGATGCCCATTGCGGTGACAGAAGTGGGACCTCCCACAGCCCCAGGATCTTGGTGACGAGTGGAGTATGAAACCATATATTATTAGAGTTTCAAAAATCTGAGTGTTTTATTTTGTAGAGTCATGTACTGATTATAGGACTCACACGCACAGCTCACTGACGTAGGAAAACTCTGATGAATAAATGTTAGCGATTGACTCTGACCATCACAGCATCTGGGACAAATTCACAATGGGGCAAATTTGGTGGGGGCGTTGATTGAAGGGATAAAATGTAAAGATGTAAACACAAGGTACTCGATGTTCAAGGGAATGTGTGCAATTGATAAAAAGATGGGGGAAAACTAGCCGGCTGCTGCTTAAGGCCAGGATATTCCATGAACAAAGACACATCAGGTCTGACGGATGGAGCTCAAGAGCACCGAGCGGTAATAAGCTTCCCCAGATAAGGGAAGGAACGATTTGTTTTAGAATAAGCAGAACCAGGGACGGTTTTTACAATAAATAGAGTTAGCAACTGAACTTCGGGGCTCTGTCTTGGAGAGGTTTGGTGCTGTGCGGAGGTCAGAGCCGATTGCGATCTTGGGTTTATCTTGGAAGAACACACTGCTTTGACTTGGTTTGTCATAAATAAACCACTTAATTCTAATAACTTAGAAAGAGACTGCATGTGGTTTTTGACACCTTCAAAAAAGGTTCATCGTGGAAATTGAGATTTCCTAACAATTGGTAAAATATATTGCCTGGCCAATAATAACAAATCAATGTAAAATGATCTTGCGGGCCAGATATAATTGTATTAAGGGCTGGATATATCCTGCAGGACTTGAATTTGACATCTATCCATGCCAAGTGTAACCACATCAGCCCAGGACCACCGTATACAGGATCTTCACCTTTAAATAGACACAGACAGCTGCTGTAACAATCGATTTGAATAACCAATTTTCAAGACTTTCTGCACAAAAAGTGCTCTCCAATATAGATTGACAATTTTTTAAATATTTGAAAGAAAAAAGTATTTTGTATACATAGAAAATTCTTGGATCTTTGAGGTCCACTGAGGGAAAAAAAAAATGGGAACAAAAACAAGTGTTGCATTTATATTTTTTAAATTTGGTATAGTTAGGCAGAGTGCTTTTTATATACAAAGGACCAACCATATATCAATACATTAATAAATCAATAAAGTTTTATTTTACATCTGGAACACACATCTCATATCACCAAACCTGTTTAGTATTAAATATAGCACTGGATATGCTATATAATTTAGACCAAAATTAGCATTAAATATAAAAGCAATAAAGACAGGGAGTGCATCATTTTTAATAAATCCTGGGACAGAGATGTTGCCATGTATAAATATTTAATACAATAATACACAATCTTACTTGTCTTATTGCTTTTATAAAACAGTTACAAACAATATAATAAAAAAAGATGATCAAAAACTTTGATTCATAAATGAAGGTTAGAGCATGAATGTTAGAGGTGAAGTTAATTCATATGATGAGGATCTGCCTCAGGTCTGGCAAAAAGTGTATAACAAAATTTTAAAGATAATAAATGAGAGGTTTGACACGTTTGAATTGGCCTTTCAATTGTTTATAGTCTAAACAAGCAATTCACAAAGTTACGTCAAATTCAGGTGACTTATTGAATTATTCTAAGAAAATAATGTTTTAGGGAGTTTTATCTATACTCTTCAGCACTGCTGGTAAATGAGGTAAATGACCGATTTTTGACAACTTGTCAATATCACAACTACTGTCTTGCATGGAGGAATTATAGGCCCCAATTTCAGAATCTAAACTCTTTTTGGCATTAGGGGGGTTTCCGCACTGGGACGGATGCTTTTGGTTGTGAATTTTACAAGGACTTTAGTAAGAAACTCATCCCCTATATGTTGGGATTAGTCAATTATTCTATTAGGAATGGACAGCTTCATAGATTTCATTATGAAGCAAATATCACTTTACTATTCAAATTTGGGAAAATGCCTGCCTCTGATAGACCAATAGCTATTTTAAATTTTGATTAAAAAGGTTTTAACTAAAGTACTATCAATAAGACTATGAATTATATCTTTGGAAGCCCAGAAAGCCTTTTACCAGTTGGAATAGCCTTATATGGTTTTACATCAGGTCATTTAGGTACTTAAAATGTTCTAAATTGGTGACAATCACACCAAATCTATGTCTAATAGGGGTGCTGAAAAAAATTGATTCTTCAAAGAATCGCGATTCGTAGTCCTGGCGATTCTGAATCGATTCAAAATGCCCAAGAATCGATTTTTAAAAAATGCATTTAAATTTTATATTTTGGTGCCCCCTCCCGAGACTTAAGTATGGATTTTATTTTAAGGTTAAGTTTTAAAGATTTGCAAAATATAAATCACAAGACTGTAAAGTCTGTATTTTAGTTTCGATTAAAGGCTAATGCGCTATGGTAAAATTTTGTATTAATATATTTCGAATAATTTGTTCATCGATAGATGTTTATGTAAGAAAAATCCAGGCAGCTAAGCTAACCTAATACTGCTTTAATTTAGCACAATCCTATTTTTGTATAAATACAGTCATATGCAAAAGTTTGGGCACCCCTATTAATCTTAATAATTTTTAGTTCTAAATATTTGGGTGTTTGCAACAGCCATTTCAGTTTGATATATCTAATAACTGATGGACACCGTAATATTTCAGGATTGAAATGAGGTTTATTGAAAATTAACAGAAAATGTGCAATATGCATTAAACCAAAATTTGACAGGTGCAAAAGTATGGGCACCTCAACAGAAAAGTGGCATTAATATTTAGTAGATCCTCCTTTTGCAAAAATAACAGCCTCTAGTCGCTTCCTGTAGCTTTTAATAAGATCCTGGATGAAGGTATTCTTGACCATTGCTCTTTACAAAACAATTCCAGTTCAGTTAAGTTTGATGGTTGCCAAGCATGGAAGGATACAAAAAGTTGCCTTAGAGATTTAACCTGTCAGTTTCTACTGTGATGAACATAGTAAGGAAATGGAAGACCACAGGGACAGTTATTGTTAAGCCCAGAAGTGGCAGGCCAAGAAAAATATCAGATAGGCAGAGGAGAAGAATGGTGAGAACAGTCAAGGACAATCCACAGCCTCCAAAGAGCTGCAGCATCATCTTGCTGCAGATGGTGTCACTGTGCATCGGTCAACAATACAGCGCACTTTGTACAAGGAGAAGCTGTATGGGAGAGTGATGCGAAAGAAGCCGTTTCTGCAAGCACGCCACAAACAGAGTCGCCTGAGGTATGCAAAAGCACATTTGGACAAGCCAGCTTCATTTTGGAAGAAGGTCCTGTGGACTGATTAAACAAAGACTGAGTTGTTTGGTCATACAAAAAGGCGTTATGCATAGCGTCAAAAAAAACACAGCATTCCAAGCTTTGGGGCTGTGTGGCCAAAGCCAGCACCGGGAATCTTGTTAAAGTTGAGGTTCGCATGGATTCCACTCAGTATCAGAAGATTCTTGAGAATAATGTTCAAGAATCAGTGACAAAGTTGAAGTTACGCCGGGGATGGATATTTCAGCAAGACAATGATCCAAAACACCGCTCCAAATCTACTCAGGCATTCATGCAGAGGAACAATTACAATGTTCTGGAATGGCCATCCCAGTCCCCAGACCTGGATATCGTTGAACATCTGTGGGATGATTTGAAGCGGGCTGTCCAAGCTCGGCGACCATCAAACTTAACTGAACTGGAATTGTTTTATAAAGAGCAATGGTCAAAAATACCTTCATCCAGGATCTGATTAAAAGCTACAGGAAGCGACTAGAGGCTGTTATTTTTGCAAAAGGAGGATCTACTAAATATTAATGCCACTTTTCTGTTGAGGTGCCCATACTGTTGCACCTGTCAAATTTTGGTTTAATGCATATTGCACATTTCCTGTTAGTACAATAAACCTCATTTCAATCCTGAAATATTATTGTGTCCATCAGTTATTAGATATATCAAACTGAAATGGCTGTTGCAAACACCCAAATATTTAGAACTAAAAATGATTAAGATTAATAGGGGTGCCCAAACTTTTGCATATGACTGTATAAAATGATGCAAAAAGATTTGATACAGGAAGGAACCTGAAAGTATTGTTTTAAATAAATGTTCTATTTGTTTACATTGTTGTTTCATCTTGACAATCACATCATTTAAACAAAATTTAAAGACCATTTGAACTGAAAAATCGTTTCTGAATCAAAAATTGATTCTGAATCGAATTGTGACCTCAGAATCGAATCAGAATCGAATCGCCAGACATGAAGAGATTCGCACCCCTAATGTCCAAAGTCATCTGTATTTACTAATGGGAAGTGTTCCAGTCGATTTGAGCTACAGTGCCTTGCAAAAGTATTCAAACTTTTCAACCTTTTGCCACATTTCAGGCTTCAATCAAAGATATGAAAATGTAATAATTTGGGAAGAATTTTTTTAGAAACAAAAAACTGAAAAGTAGGGCGTGCAATTATTCGGCCCCTTTACTTTCAGTGCAGCATACTCACTCCAGAAGTTCATTGAGGATCTATGAATGATCAACATGATGACGTTGACCTAAACTACAGATGATTAATAGAATTCACCTATGTGTAATCAAGTCTACGTATAAATTCACCTGCTCTGTGATGGTCTCAGAGTTTTGTTTTTAAACACAGAGAGCATCATGAAAACCAAAGAACACATCAGGCAGGTCCGAGATACTGTTGTGGAGAAATATAAAGCCGGATTTGGATACAAAACGATTTCCCAAGCTTTAAACATCTCAAGGAGCACTGTGCAAGCGATCATATTGAAATGATTAAAAAAAAGTTAAAAAATATTCAATAAATTTCGTTTCACTTCATGATTGTGTCTCACTTGTTTATTCTTCCGAAAAATTACAATTTCAAATATTTATGTTTGACGCCTGAAATGTGGCAAACGGTTGAAAAGTTCAAGGAGGCTGAATACTTTTGCAAGGCACTGTACATCGAGAGGTTCGCCAGGGGGATCCTACGTCTCCCTTTCTTATTGATTTGGCTCTAGCTATTGGCAATAGGGATTCGGAGTCACCCACAGATATTTGGTATTACATGTGGTGATGCTGAGAGACTAGTGGATATATACGCAGATGACTTGTTGGTATTTATATCTGCCGGTGCTGACTGTGCCAAATTTATAAAAATATATAGATACATTTAGTACAGTGATTCTCAATTATTTTCTGTTAAGCCCCCCCCCCAGGAAGAAGAAAACTTTTTTTGCGCCCCCCCCCCCCCCCACACACACACACACCACCCCCCCCCCCCCCCCCCCCCCCCCCCCCCCGTACATGACAAAATGGGATGAAAAAAATTTTCACACGCCCACTGTAGTATCATTTGTCTATAAATTTAAAATATAAAATTTTATAAAATATAAAATATAAAGTTCACCTCTATTATAACAATGTCTCCTTATTAACAATAAAGAAAACAAAAAAGAAAGAAATATAGATCAACTTAGAACAAAGAATCATTTTATTAACCTTTTTCTTTTTTAGTTTGTAACAGAAACTAATGAAATCCTTATTTAAACTAGAAATATTTTTGAACTGACTGCATTTGATACTGAAAAATGAAATAAAATAAAATCAATAAATAATAATAAATTCAAATTCATCAGGAACATTAATTCAGGAGCACAATTTATTAACACTTTAACCTACAAAACTAAAATGAATACAACAATTTGTGCTGTTTTTTTTTTTTTTTAATCAAAATAAGGAAATCAGAACTAATGTCTACAACGTGCCCGTTCTGCAGCGCACAGCTTTTCTGCAGTAGCTTTCATAAAGCGTTATAATTGCTTGTTGTACGCGTCACGTTTTTGATTAAAAACTCAAGCGGTTATCAGCTTGATTGAGGTGTAATGTCTTTAAGTGACGCCTTCATTTAAAGACACAGAAGACACAGGCTGCCAACATTTAAAGACACAGGCTGCCAACATTTAAAGACACAGAAGACACACCGGTCTTTCTTCGTCTCCCACCTCAGTTACCATGAAGCCAGGCGCTACATACACTTTCCTCGTTTTAACTTTCGGTTGACTTTTGTTGCTCTCATTATCTTCGTCTCTCTGCCTTCCTCTCCGTCATCTCTGTTAAATATTTCTCCATGTTGTCTCTTGACGGTTTGTTCAGTACACTTAATATCACTTGCTCTGTGATTTCTTGTTATGCGCCCCCCCAGGCACCGCACTGCGCCCCCCCTGGGGGGCGCGCCCCACTATTTGAGAAGCACTGATTTAGTAGAATCTCAGGTTACTGAATTAAGTGGACCAGAAGTGAATTTTTAAGCCTCACCACCAAACTCAGTCCTATTTTCTTGAAAAAATTGCCATTAAAAATATTTGAAGACTAATTAACATTATTGGTTATTAATTTCTCTAAAAATCCAGAACATCCACTTAAATTAAATTTGTTACATATGGCTGACAAATTAAAAGCAAATATGGAGAGTTGAAAGTTACTACCGTTAATTAAAATTGAAAAGGCCTACGTGTAAAATGCACAGCCCGCCACAATGTTCCTTTTAAAGTTATTGCCAATTATTTGCAGAGTTTAATTGCCATCGAAGCTAATCTTGAAAGTTGAGTCGTATTTTTTAACAAGATTTAATTGGCTGAAAATGTCAGCTTATCAAAAAGTAATCTCCAATCAGAGGCCGTGAATATGTTAGCCTGCTAGAAGGACTCAAAATCTGATCTAGTTGAAGCAACAGGTCGATCTACACTTATTTTATTTTTAAATTTAACTTATTTAATACTGGGCCAAACAAAATTTATTCTGAAGGTATAAACAGAAATATTTAAAACCTGGCAACCAATGATGCTGAAATGTGATTGGTTAAAGGATTTAATAAGAAAATGCATATCTGTCAGCAGCAACCTGGGAAATCTTCATTGCACAATACTGACTCACTGAGGGAGAGATGGGCCAGCTAGTTGGGTGCAGCATTGTCTGATGACATGTGGGAGGAGAGCTTAGCCAGTATAAATTTATGTTAAATTCATTGTAGGTACAGACTCATTCAATTTAAAGTGTTAAATTGGCAAATTGTTTTTTAATCAAATTGAATAAAATTTACTGCTCTGTTTCTCCAATGCGTGATATAATTGCACAATGTTTTGACTTTGTGTTTATCGCCATCTATATACTATTGTTTAATATTTAACAGGTTCTTCTATAGCAAAAGCTAAATAAACAAACAAAATTATCTGCTAAAGCAGTACCTATATTTACTCTAAAATAAGGGCGATACAAAACATTTCTTTTAAAACAGAATAAAATGCTCTGTGAAAAACAGCATAATTTCCCCTGATTAACAACAATCATTAAATGTCCATTTCCAACAAAATGTTTACAATATTTAACTTTTCCATAAGCCATCCTTTTGCTAGTCATTAATAAAACAAATTTAGTCCTTAAATGGAAAATCCATATTTCAATGCTACAAACAATGCTATTGTGTTTAGATGCTGTCATTTATTTTCTACACTTCAGAAATACGCAAAAAAAAAAAAAAAGATCCAATATAGGAATTGAATAAAGTGTGATCCTACTGTAGAACAAAGTCTTACCAGTGACTCACGCAGAAGAGTGTCTTCTTGAACTGTAGTAGAACTCTGCAGAGAAGAGAAGAAGAAATAATTCAATGCATGAAGCAGCACAAAATTAGTTTTCACATAATGAAGTACATATTGTGCAAGTATATATTGAAATTCAAACTAAGAGAATAGGGCTGCAACAACGAATCGATAAAAATTGATGATGGAAAGTGTTGGCAATGAATTTCATTATCGATTCGTTGTGTCTCATCTTCATAACCGCTTACGTCACCTGCAGTGCTTCATCAACGCTGAAAAATAAATAGGAGCGCGTTGAACAGAACGAGGTGGAATCTGAGAAATAAGTTTAACAAACTTTAATAAACTCTACTAATGATACATGATTGATGTAGAAAAAAATCTCCGGCTTAAATCATCAAACGTGTGGGAGCACTTCACGCTTCACACAACTAAAAAAACCTAACATGAACGCTCTGCAAAAATTATTTGACTTTCACGGAGCACCACGGAGACAATACACCACCTGAAACGGAGACATGTTGGAGTCACCAATGAGGATGAGGACGAGGATGAAGGAGCTCAACAGCAGAGTGAATCACTACAATATCCTGAGTTTCTTTAGTTTTGAAGTAAATCAACTTAACAGTGCACTCACATTATGTGAACCGCCAGAGCACGCATTCTGTTTTTGGATGTTAACTGGATAATTACAGTCATGGAGAACGTGTGTTACTTTTTATTTTTGTTTAATTGGCTTAAGCAGTGTTTAAATGTGCTTTATAAATACATACAACTTGTACTCTATGGTGAAAATGAATGATCAACCTTCACGTTTTCATTTTCTGACAATTTTCTTTCTTTTTTTTTTTTTATTGATTTCATTTTAATTTATGAATACATTTTATTGAATTTAATTTAGTTTAATCTTTTATTATTTAATTATTGTAATTAATTATTTGCTGGGTGGCACGGTGGCTTAGTTGTTGGCATGTTGTCCTCCCTCAGTGCTAGGGAGTCCCAGTTCTAGTCCCAATCTGGGTGGAGTTCCCATATTGTCCCGATGTCCGTGTGGGTTTCCTCTTACAGTCCAAAAACATGGATTCAAGTAATTAATCGATGAATCTGACTTTTTTTTTTATTCCATGTCTTTACATTAAATTATTTAGCAGATGCTTTTTTTAGAGAACACAAGTCAGTAGTTATGAAAGCAGCTACACTGTGGAATTATTAAGCAGGTCAGTAAATGTCTAGTTTTATTTACAGTATGAGTTTAAGGCATCCAAGTAGCCCAAAGAGCAATTAAACACACAAATCTTAAAGCCACTGGCACAATATGTAGCGTAGTGTGAAAAAAAAATATATCAAATTACACAAATTTGAGTCGTTCTAATATGTTACCTAATTCCCCTCTAAATGCAACTCATTCTACCTCACTCCCATAGAGTGCAGTGTCTTCACTCATATTTTGTCAAAAAATATAAAACTTTTTTTTATAACATCTCTTTTTATTAAACACTTAACAACAACAACATACATCCATCTTGGGCTTATGTACAAAAATTTTGTATAAAAAACATGGATTATATGAAAGAAAAGGAAGGAATAGTAGAATAATAACAGTAAAGACTATCAAAAGAAGTCAACCCCCTATCCTTAACCCTCAAAAGACATCAACCACTAAGACAACACAATAAATAAATCAATACAAAAATACTAAATATTAAAATACTAAATAAAAATAAAATTGGAAATAAATGAATAAGGATTAAGAAATACAATAAAAATAAAATAAATTAATAAAAAAAATATATATAATAATAATAATAATAAATAATAATAAAGCCCTTAATAAAAAAATAGTTATTCAGAGGGTGTTTCATTCCGGAGTTATGCTACATCCCTCAAATGTACCCAAGAACAGGTAACCGAGTTTTTTCAAATCTATGCAGAGTTCCCGTCCTATATGACCGTAGTTTTTCAAGTTTAATATTGCCTAGAATCTCCATAATCCACCGATTATGGGTAGGTGGGGAGGCAAATTTCCAATTAAAGAGAATTGCCCTTCTGGCAAGCAGAGTTGCTTTGTTGCTGCACACACGTTGCTTTGTTGCTGCAGCATGGGGGTTCGGAAGTATGCCAAACAGGACCGTGATGGTGTTGATATCTATAGAAATTTCTAGTGCTGGATTTAATGTCTTGAAAACTTCAGCCCAGAAGGCATTCAACAAAAACATGTGTAAATGGTCTGCTGGTGAGTGGCCACACCTAAGACAAGAATCCGACCTCCCTGGGAATATTCTCGCCAATTTGGCATTCGTAAAATGTAATCTGTGGACCACTTTAAACTGAATCAAACAGTGTTTAGCACACATCGAGGAGGAGTGGATCCTACTCAAAATGAGCGCCCACTGCTTGTCAGGGATGGGCACAGCTAAATCATCCTCCCAGGTGGATTTTTGGTCGTTAGGAGGGACAGTGTCTGTTGAACAAATCATAGTATAAATTTAGGAAATTAACTTTTGTTGGGATGATTTAAAGGATAGAATGCGGTCTAATTTGGTTTTGGGTGGGCGATTAGGAAAACGGGAAAAGCCGAGACACAAAGTGCCTAATTTGAAAGAAACGAAATAGGTGGGAATTGGGCAAGTCATATTTGGCCAACAGCAAAGTAAAGGACAGAAAAATACCCTCTTGACACAAGTCGCTGATAGACACAATGCCATTTTCTGTCCATTTACGGAAAACCATAGATTAAGGAAGGTATTGGTGGTTATCAGAAATAGGAGCATAAATTGAGTTATCGTGTAGACCTAAACACTTCCAGAACTGAATCCAGATTTTTATTGAATTCTGAGGCACAGGGTTACTTGGGAACAAAGTAAGGAGTGTAAGGAATGGGCAGTCGACAGAAGCACCTTCAGTCCAGTAAATTTTATGGATATTACAGACCCAATAGAATAGGAAAAAAAGTACATATGTGTGTGAAAAACTCTTCTCAACTGTCCAGACTGACCGATGCCCATCTCCAGTCCATCATCAGAGTGTCCACCGCAAACTCACTTAAAGCAAATGTGGCTCATTTATGTCAGAAGAAGCACTGTCAAGTTTCTGGTAGCAAGCACTGAGCAAACACTGAATGTATTTGAATTACAATATGTGTACATTATATTCATTATATAAATAGTTGATTTTCCATTTTCCTGCTGCTTTTTGTTGCAATTCTTTAATCTGGCCCCTCATCGAAAACACAACCTGGTTAGTGGCCCCCAGGTAATTTGAGTTTGAGACCCGTGCCCTAGATATTTAAAATTCCTATGTGCAACTCGGAAAGGAAAGGAAGACAGAGGGAGGGAAAGGGCAGGTCCATTAATTGGGAAAGTTCACTCTTTTGAAGGTTTAGTTTGTAGCCAGATATGTTACTAAATTTTTTGAAGGATATCTAAAATATCGGGAAGGGAAGAAGCCGGATTTGAAACATAAGAGAAGATCATCAGCATACAGTATAAGGAGATCTTATGAATAGTGTTGTAACGTGAGATACCTTCAAAACCCTGATGTTGGCGTAGCCATATAGCCAGAGGTTCTATAGCTAGATTAAATAGCAGGGGCGAGAGGGGACAGCCTTGACGCGTTCCACGGCCCAGAGAAAATTATGGAGAAAAAATTCCAATAGTCAGGATAGAGGCAGACAGAGTGGTGTACAGAAGGCGGACCCAGGAAATAAACTCCTGACCCAAGCCGAATTTCTCTAATATAAAGAACAAATAATTCCACTCCACTCTGTCAAAGGCCTTCACAGCATCGAGCGAGACAACAACCTCTGGCAAGTCAGAGGGGTCTGAGTATAGGATGTTCAACAGCCTTCTAGTATTAAAAACGGAGTGCCTGTTCTGCTTAAAACCGGTTTGGTCAGGAGCTATAAGGTGAGTTGTAGAGTCCGTTAGGCGTCCGTAGGCGAAAGGCTAGAACCTTGGCTAGGATCTTGAAATCTACATTCAGAAGAGATATAGGTCTGTAGCTACCACACAAAGTGGGGTCTTTATCCTTTTTGAGTAGTAGCGATATCAAGGCATTTGACATTAAGGTAGGTAGATGGCCAGTTTGAAGTGAGCCATTGTACACCCTGGTTAAAAACGGAGCAAGCAGGGGTGAAAATTCATTAGAGAATTCTGTGGTAAACCAATCTGGTCAGGGAGACTTTATAGCCTCTTGAACCTCTGTGACTGTATTGGAGGAGCCCATCCCGACAAGCTGAGTAGGCAAAAGTTGTGGAAATGGCAAACTGTCGAGGACAGTGTAGTCCATCTGAAATGGTAGGTGGGGATTCAGACTTGTAGAGATTGGTGTAGTAATCGGCAAAAATTTGGTTAATTTGCTTGGTATCTAGTACCGTGTCACCGTAGAGGGGACTTCACTTCAGATATTGATCTGGAAGCTCCCACTGCTCTAGCCTGGTAAGCTAAAAACCTCCCAGCACTATCACCCTGCTCATAGATATGTGATTTAGACTGTCTCAACTGCGTTTCGAACTTTACAGGTCAATAATGGGTCGTATTCGGACTGAAGTTGAAGACGTTTTTTGTAGTCTGAAGGGGAGGAGCTTACCACATATGAGGAGTCCACCTCATGTAATTCCTTTAATATCTCAGACATCCTCCGCCTCACAGCTTTTCTGGAATTTGAACGGTCTTACCACCGCTCGGCGAAGACACAAAAAGCCTGGCTGGAAATCGCAACGCTGGTTTGTGGCCTGCCGTATACAGACATTTAAGCACATCTCTGTACTTAGCTCGCTGCTCGAGAACCTCCGGTGCGTAGTCTTCGTAGATGGCGATGGGGTGATCACGGTACAGCAGACTACCTCTCCTGGAGCACACCTCACGGATAATGTCCTCCTTCACTTGGAAGCAATGCAGCCTGATGATTACGGCTCGCGGCCTGTCGCCCTGCTGCGGTTTGCTAATGAGAGATCGATGCGCTCTGTCTATCTCCGGTGGCGAAGTGAGTATATCGCCGAATACCTCAGAGAGGAATGTGGCGAAAAAGGCAGTAGGACGCGGGCCCTCAAGGGATTCAGGTATGCCAACAATACGAATATTATTGCGTCTGCTACGGGACTCCAGGTCGATCTCTTTAGCGCGTAGTTTAGCGTTGGCCTCCTGAAGATCGGAGCATATCGTCTCGAGAGCCAACACGCGCTCGTCCAGCGAACTGGCGTTGGTTTCCAGCACTGTAATTTTCTGACCATGGTCAGCTACAGTGACCGTTAATTTATCAATCTTCGCTTCCAAAGCGGCAAGATCCGTCCTGTGGTCAGCACATATAGCATTCCGATGCTCTTCTAATAACGTGGTAAGTAGTTCAATGTCTACCTGTTTGCCCGGGCCACCTGGCGACTCGTGATCCGGAGCTTCCTTTTTTCCTTGTTTTGTTGACTTGGAAGCCATATTTAAATTAAGAAAAGACCTTCCAAGCACTTTAGTCAGACAGAAGTAATATTACAGATGAAAAAGAAGACAGAATCGTTGGGACTAAAAAAAAGTATCGGAGACCATACACGTCCTACTCACTAGCCGCCATCTTCCTCCAAAACGTAAAACTTGAACATTAATTACCACCATTGTGTACAAGTTGTATGTATTTAAACACTGCTTAAGGTAATTAAACGAAAATATAAAGTAACACACTTTCTCCATCAATGTTATTATCCAGTTAACAACCAAAAACATCATGAGCTGTGCTATGCCGATCTCATAGTGAGTGCAGCGTTACGTTGATTTACTGCAAAACAAAAGAAACTCGGGATATTGTAGTGATTTACTCTGCTGTTGAGCTTCATCCTCATCGGTGACTCCAGAATGTTTAGTTTCAGGTGGTGCATTATCAGCGTGGTGCTGCGTGCATGTCAATTCATTTTCGAAGAGCTTGCATGTTACACATTATTTGTGTCAAGCGATGAAGCTCCCGCAGTTTTGATGATTTAAACTGAAGCTTTTTTTTTTATGCGTTGGCTGTGTTTCATTTGTACGATTTATCAACTTGTTTTGCAGATTCCAGCTCATTCTGTTCAACCCGCTATTTTTTTTCCAGCATTATTGAAGCGCTGCAGGTGACGTAATCGGTTACGACATTGCGAGTAACGCGGAAATCGTGCAACCCAATGAATCGATAACGAAATTTGTTAGACACTTTTCATAATCGATTTAATCGATTCGTTGTTGCAACCCTAGATTCAAGGTCAATTGAATTTTCCAAATTGCCCCATATAGAGTGTGTTTGTGTGTGTGCAGCGATAGATTGGCGCCCTGTCCTGGGTGTATCTACCCAGCTCCCGAGACCCCCACCCACGGACCCTAGAAGAGGAGTTGGAAGTTCCACTTCCTTTAAGTGGAAGATAATGGATGGATGGATTATTTAATTATTGTAATCAATTATTTGCTTTGTTATTTAATGTTCTGTTTCTGAATAAAGACGGGGAAATATATTTTTTTAATTAATCGGAAAAATAATCGACTGATTAATCAATTATTAAAATAATCGTTAGTTGCAGCCCTATAAGAGAGAGAGAGAGAAGCGGCTCTCACTGCCCATCTGCTGATATATAGACGAAGTTACACTTTCTAACTGCTACAATTATGAATCTCATAGTGTATGAATAAAGTGTGCAGCATGTCTCCAGAGTTTTAACATCACAGCAGCACAGAGAAACATACATACATGCATATTAGGAGAAAAATAGAAGTCATAATACAAGCAGCTAAATATGTTACAGCCTGTCATCATCTGAAGGACGAACAGTAAAAATCAGCAATCAACCAATCAATATCACATACAACTAAGGAAACTCTAAAACCTTAGTTTAATTTAACTAATTTAATGTTTTAATTAAGTTTTACACATGTACTACATGTAAATAACATTTCCAGTTACATTTTGTTCTAATATTTATAGCTGTGTTTTTGTTTAACAATACAATGCAAATACAGCAAAAGAAAACAAAATAAGAATAATATAGATAATAAGCAACTATAAAATGGAGGGTACCTTGTACAATATTAAATACAGTAAATTATAGTATAATCTTTAAAAATAAACATATAAAATATACATACGTTAATACTTTTTCCAAACACCGGCACATCTCACAAAACCTTTTAAAATTTACGCTACATGATACTCCACCACATCCTTAAAGCGAAAACGGATAAAACACGTCGTTGAGGGTTTCAGTCGTGCACAGTGGACTATCAGACATCAGACACGTAAAAATACAGAGAAACAAACATCAGTGTTACAAAAAACCATATTCCTATCCTCTCCTGAGACCAATACTGTATGACACTTATCTGGATGTGCTCTCTTAATAAGTATTTATAATACATGCAATATATAATATTGTATATTCTTTAATATGTATACACTAAATAGACATTTCCTAAATGAGAAGTTGGTTGACCGACTTTAAATAAAACCAGACATTTATTGACCTATTTAATAAAGAAATTTAATGTATGAGTTTAAAGCATCCAAGTAGCCCAAAGCGCAATTAAACACAAATCTCACACACACTGACAATATGTAGAATTGCGTGTGAAAAAACTACTAAGTTACACAAATTTGAGTAGCTCTAATATGTTACTTAATTCCCCTCAATGCAATTCATCCTACCTCACTCCCATAGAGTGCAGTGTCTTCACTCATACTTTGTCAGAAAATTAAAGCTTGATCATTAATTAGCATCATTGTGTACAAGTTGTATGTATTTATAAAGCACATTTAAACACTGCTTAAGCTAATTAAATGAAAATAAAAAGTAACACATTCTCCATCACTGTCATTATCCAGTTAACAACCAAAAACAGCATGAAGCATGATCTGCCGGTTCACATAGAATGCACCGTTACCTTGATTCACTTTAAAACTAAAGGAACTCAGGATATTGTAGTGATGTGCTCTGCTGTTGAGCTCCTTCATCCTTATCGGCAGCTCCAACATGTTTAGTTTCAAGTGGTGCATCATCACCGTGGTGCTCAGTGCAGTTCAAATCAATTTCGCAAAGTTTGCATGTTTTTCAGTAAAATTATTCTATAGTATAGTATTAAATATAGTAATTTTATTCAAAATGTTTAAGTAAACATTTCCTGTAATTAATGAAAAGCACAATGAAAGAGATAATGCATCATCTAAACATCCCTCAATTCAACTCCAAATAACACATGATACTCAGTTGCCCTCAGTAATGAACCAAATATTGTCTGTTCTGTAGCCTATTGGAAAAAATAAATTAACAAATGAACTAATGAACAATCAGCTATTGAAAAAAAATTAACAAATTAGCCAGTTAACAAAAAAAAAAAAAAACCTCTTGTGTGAAATGTCAATTGGACATGTTGCTTGCGGAATGCCACGCAGCGCCGCACGCAGTGTCCCAGTGCCGGGACATTTAATGTTCCAATGAAGGTCATTTAAATGGCTATTGATACGCTGAAAACCAGGACATTTCCTCACTTTAAAAAAAAACGTGACATACAGACATGTCCTGGGAAATACGGATGTTAAGACACGGACGTTAAGACACGTTCTCTATCGCTGTTATTATCCAGTTAACAACCAAATACAGCATGAAGCTGCTCTGCCGGTCTCATAGTGTGACGTTGATTTACTTCAAAACTAATGAACTGTTAGTTCTGTTCAGCTTCATCCACATCGGTGACTCCAGCATGTTCAGTTTTAGGTGGTGTATCATCACCGTGGTGCTGCGTTCATGTTCGCAGAGCTCAGTTCATGTTCGCAGAGCTGCATGTCCCACATTCTTTATTTGTGTGAAGCTCCAGCAGTTTGGATTTAAACCAGAGCTTTTTTCTGCGTTGGCTGTGTTTAACTTGTACGATTTATCAACTTGTTTTGCAGACTCCGCCACGTTCCGTTCAACCCGCTATTATTTTCCAGCGTTATTGAAGCGCTGCAGGTGACGTAAGCGGTTACGATTGAGAGTAACGTGGAAATCGCGCTACCCAACGAATTGATAATGGAAATTCATTATTATCGATACTTTAGATAATCGATTTTTATCGATTCGTTGTTGCAGCCCTACTTGTTTGGCAGATTTCACCTCCGCTCCGCCACATTCCGTTCAACCTGCTCTTTTTTTTCTTTTTTTTTTTAAGCACTGCAGGTGATGTAAGCGGTTACAACATTGCAAGTAACGTAAATCACACACACACAAATGCAGAAGCATCACATGATGTCATTGGCCAGGAGGAGATAATTTTAAACCTTAATCAACACAGGCTCTGTACTATGCAGAGTTTTAAAAACAGATTGAAAAAACTTGGAAAAAAGCTTGGAAATTGGCCTTGGGAAACCATGTGAACAAAACCAGTTATCTTTAAGCAGGAGCAGCACTACACCACATTTAAAATGCTCAAGAACAACACTACAGGACAGATTGCTGTTGATAATGATTAAAACATGCTGCCCTATACAGGGAAAAAAACTCTTTAAAAAAGTGAGGAGGAAGAGGCACAGCATCACATGGGGAACACGAAGGTTTATAAGGCCCACAACAACTTCTAAGGAGCGACAGAGTCACCATCTTAAATGTATAAAACACAGCCAGGCTAAGAGCAGCATCAGAGGGGTCAAAGGCAGGAGCTGTGATAAGAGCTCTTGACAACCTTATAAAAAAAAAAAAGCAGAAAATTACACATTTATGGGGAATCTTCTAAATAAACTGGCTGACTGGCTAGGGCTAAAACGAATCAATAAAATTGATTATGAAAAGTGTCGATAACAAATTTCGTTATCGATTTGATTTGTTCGCACTTGCAATCTCGTAACCGCTTATGTCACTTGCAGCGCTTCATCAACTCTGGAAAAAAAATTGCAGCTTGAACAGAACGAGGCAGCTTCCATTTAAATAATCAAAACTGCGGGAGCACTTCATGCTTCACACAACTAAAGAGCGTGTAACATGCAAGCTCCACGCTGATAATGCACCACCTGAAACTAAACATGTTGGAGTCATCGATGAGGATGAAGGAGCTTAATAACAGAGTAAATCACTACAATATCCCAAGTTTCTTTAGTTTTGAAGTGAATCAATGTAACGGTGCACTCACTATGAGACAAGCGGAGCACGCTTCATGCAGTTTTTGGTTGTTAACTGGATAGTGACAGTGATGGAGAGCGTGTGTTACTTTATATTTTCGTTTAATTTAATTTAATTAAGCAGTGTTTAAATGTGCTTTATAAATACATACAACTTATACACAATGTCAAGCTTCACGTTTTAATTTTTTGATGAAATATGAGTGAAGACACTGCACTCTATGGGAGTGATGGATGGGGATTAGGTAACATTACAATTACACAAACTTGTGCAATTATTTTTCACACTATGCTACATATTGTGCCAGTGTGTTTGAGATTTGTGTTTAATTGCTCTTGGGGCTACTTGGATGCCTTAAACTCATACTGTAAATAAAAACAGACATTTACTGACCTGCTTAATAATTCTACAGTGTAGCCGGTTTTCTTCATAACTACTGACTTCTCATTGTAAATGATGTTCTCATTTGTAAATTGCTTTGGATAAAAGCGTCTGCTAAATGACTAAATGTAAATGTAAAGACATGAAAAAAATTACATTTATCTGATTCATCGGTTAATCAAAAGAAAGAAAAAGAATCGACCGATTAATAGATTATCAAAATAATCGTTAGTTGCAGCCCTATGACTGGCCCTTAGAACAGAGTTGATGGTTTTAAACAACACGTGGGTTATCCAAATTTGCCATTATACTGCTTAGATGTTTCCTTTGGGCTTCTTTAACATTGTTCTAGTAAGAACGCCAGCAGACTATCCATCCATCCATTATCTTCCGCTTTACCCTCTAGTAGGGTCGCGGTGGTATTCCCCATGCCCATCCAGGGGAGAACGTTTCGGGCGCTGGGCAGATACACCCAGGACAGGGCGCCAATCGATCGCTGGGCACACACTGACACACTCTATATGGGGCTATTTTGGAGAGTTCAATTGACTTGATGCATATTTTTGGACTGTGGGAGGAAACCGGAGAACCTGGAGGAAACCTACGCGGACACGGGGAGAACATGGAAACTCCACCCAGATTGCGATTCGAACCGGGAATCCCTAGCGCTGAGAGGCGAACATGCTAACCACTAAGCCACCGTGCCACCCACCAGCAGACTATTAAAATCATTTTACCTTATGTTGTTTTTCAAGTGTGTGTTTGCGTGTGTGTGTATGTGCGCGCGCGCGCGTGCGTCTGTCTGTGTGTGTGTATTTGCCTGCACGCGTGCGTCTGTGTGTGTGTGTGTGTGTGTGCGCGCGCGTGCGTATGTCTGCGTGTGTGTGTGCGCGCGCGCGTGCGTCTGTCTGTGTGTGTCTGTGTGTGTGTGTGTGTGTGTGTGTCTGTGTGTGTCTGTGTGTGTCTGTGTGTGTTTGCCTGCACGCGTGCGTCTGTGTGTGTGTGTCTGTGTGTGTGTCTGTGTGTGTGTGTGTCTGTGTGTGTGTGTGTGTCTGTGTGTGTGTGTGTGTGTCTGTGTGTGTGTGTCTGTGTGTGTGTGTTTGCCTGCACGCGTGCGTCTGTGTGTGTGTGTCTGTGTGTGTGTGTGTGTGTGTGTGTGTGTGTGTGTGTGTCTGTCTGTGTGTGTGTGTCTGTGTGTGTGTGTGTGTGTGTGTGTTTGCCTGCACGCGTGCGTCTGTGTGTGTGTGGCGAAAGTCATCCAAATTAGTCACTTGGCCGACATGTTGCAGATAGAGACAATAAACTGAAACCGAACACAAAAGCCGCCTACGTCTTACATCATATGTATATTTACCTCTTCTGTCTGATTCGAGGAAGCCATTTTATCCGTTGTGTTCAACTAAGTAGCAGCAGATTGAACAGACAGTTTACTCACACCTACTGTAGGCCATATAGTAGACAACGGCAACGCTGCTACCTCTTCTTCTTCCGTTTTTTAAGCGGGTGACATCAAGCTAGTGAGTTACTGCCACTTACTGGACAGGAATATGTTTAAAAACTTTTTCGCCACTATAAAGAAAAAAGGCAAAAGCATTTTTACGGATTCAAAAACATTCCTTTTTCGAAAGTCCAGAGAAGTCATGTTATTTGTTACGTGTTTTTTTAAGTCGTCATCACGAGATTTTTCTTGAGATAACGACGGTGCTTTTATGGCTTTTTGTGTTATATTTACGTCAGTTGCATGATAAATAAATTGTAAAGCGAATAGCGGGGTGTTATTGGGATAGGGTTTCACCTGCCATTAGATCGGTTTTGGATACTTGGGAGAAGGTGCTGTGCAGAAACCAAGTCACATTACGTCACCTAATATTATAGATTCCTTCAGCTGCGTGTTTATGATGCTATTACTTATAGACCTCCCAAAAATGACTTTTTAATAATATTAATAAATATAAAATGTTCACAAGGAGCAATATTATTTAAATCACACGCTGTAAACCACAAATCATTTTTCTTTTTATATCATATGTATTATAATGTTCATGAACATGGAATTATGATTTATGATTTATCTTGTTTATATAAATATTTAATTTGGATTTATTTATTATGGTTATGAATCTTTGTACATTTTGAAGTAAGGGCAATTTTGTAATAACTGTTTTTCACAGACTTTTAATTATCATATATACATATTACAAACTCTTCTATCATAAAAAAAAAATGCAGTTCACAATGCATTTTATTCAATATGTTAAACTAAAAACCGGAGCATTGGCAGGATGGTTCCATCAATATATCTGACACAGGGACATTTTATTTTAATGGCAGACGTAATTACTGTACAGTGCATCTCTCCAGTATCCAAAACCGATCTAATGGCAGGTGGTACTCTCCCCAAAACACACGGTTATCCACTTTATAAAAGAGCGGAGCCAAGATTTACCATAAAGCTGCCATAAAACACGTTATTTTTTATGCAACTGTTAACCTTTTTATTTTATGTAACTGTTAAAAAGTAAATATAACCTGTTATGTTCCCATAAACGGTCAAAAGTCGGCAGTTTTGTTCCAAAAGAAATTAATGCGTTTTACTGAATAGACAACCAAGTGTACAGGAAAAATCATCAATGGCGGGCAACCACGATTGATGAGAGAGCTCTGAATGCTCAAAGATCCCGCTTTGGTATATAACCCTTAGATGGGCTGTCCTTTTTCTATGTATGTGCGTAAGCAGTCCCTTTTTATGAGATCTTCCACCAGAACATTTCAACATTCTCCCCCATCAGGTCCTGCTTTCTGCCCCCTTCGGTGGTATGAATTTATGACACAATTTATGAACGAAAGTTAATTAACTCAATGAAGAACAGGTGCCCCAAATCCTCCGCCCTCCTTGAGCCAGGCTTGGCAGACGCCTTCTGGTGGCCTGGCCCGGACGAGGCGCGGCAGGCGCCCTCTGGCTGCGTGACTCGGTGGACGCCCTCTGCATGGGAGGCGTGAAGAACACCCTCTGGCTGTGCGGTTCGGTGGGCACCCTCTGCAGATGGGCCGTGGGGTGTGCCCTCTGGCTGCATGGCGAGGTGGACGCCCTCGGCGGACGAGGAGTGGTGGACGTCCTCAGCGGACGAGGAGTGGACCACGCCCTCTGGCTGTGGGCGCCCTCTGCGGACGAGGCGTGGAGAGCGCCCTCTGGCTGTGTGACCAATCGATCGCTGGGCACACACTCACACTGACACACTCTATATGGGGCAATTTTGGAGAATTCAATTGACTTGATGCATATTTTTGGACTGTGGGAGGAAACCGGAGAACCTGGAGGAAACGCACGCGGACACGGGGAGAACATGGAAACTCCACCCAGATTGCGATTCGAACCGGGAATCCCTAGTGCTGAGAGGCGAACATGCTAACCACTAAGCCACCGTGCCGCCCACCAGCAGACTATTAAAATCATTTTACCTTATGTTGTTTTTCAAGTGTGTGCTTGCGTGTGTGTGTGTGTGTGTGTGTGTGTTTGCCTGCACGCGTGCGTCTGTGTGTGTGTGGCGAAAGTCATCCAAATTAATCACTTGGCCGACATGTTGCAGATAGAGACAATAAACTGAAACCGAACACAAAAGCCGCGTACGTCTTACATCATATGTATATTTACCCCGCAGAGGGGTGGACGCCCTCTGCGGGGGAGGCGTGAAGAACGCCCTCTGGCTGTGTGGTTCGGTGGGCACCCTCTGCGGATGGGCCGTGGGGTGTGCCCTCTGGCTGCATGGCGAGGTGGACGCCCTCGGTGGACGAGGAGTGGTGGACGTCCTCGGCGGACGAGGAGTGGACCACGCTCTCTGGCTGCGTTGGTAAGCAGAGCTCCTCCGACTGTGGAACGAGGGGAGCGCCCCTGGTGGACGGGCTCGGCGGCGTGCGGGCCCTTGTGGACGGGCTGGGCGGCGTGCGGCCCCTTGTGGATGGGCTAGGCGGCGTGCGGCCCCTTGTGGACGGGCTCGGCTGCGTGCGGCCCCTTGTGGACGGGCTCGGCTGCGTGTGGCCCCGGGACGGGCTCGGCGGCGTACCCCGCAGGCACCACCACAGGTGCGCATGCTGGTGGGTCCATGGCAGGAACGCACGCTGGGGGGACCTCGCCGGGAACGCACGCAGGAGGGGCCTCAGCGGGCTCGCATGCAGGCTGGACCTCGGCGGGTTCGCACGCTGGGTGGACCTTGGTGGGCACGCACGCTGGGTGGACCACGGCGGGCACCTCCGCTGACTGGACCTCGGCGGGCACGCACACTGGAAGTGCTGTGGTAGGGGTGGCACAGGAGGGGTTGGTGTGCCCAGGCCGGCTGGCACACACTGGCATGTGGGTGTGATGAGCGCCCACTGGCAGGCCGGCCATGTCAGCACCTCCAGTACACCGTTCGCTGTCCACCTCCGCCTCGGGATCGCCATCCTGCCTACAGTACAGGTAGACCCCTACCGCCACACCCAAAGACAGAGCAATAGATGAATACAGCACGGGGAAGACAGACTGGACAGGGGAGACAAGGGGATTGACCACATTCACAGACGGGTCTCGCAAACGGGGGGGTTTAACGAACCGGACTGGACCGTCAGTCCAGAACTCCTCAGAGTTAAGGAGGGTTCGTATAGGCAGAATATGCCCATACAGGTACGACTCGCCCGCCTCGTCATCGGAGATCTCGATCAGATCGAGACCCTCCTCTGCGCAGAGTGACTCGTATCCACACCTCCACATCCACTCATCATCGGAGTCGCACCACTCCGTCACCACTGAATTGGAGCCATCTTTACAGCTCCGGGACGGCGGGCTGTGCATACCGGCATACACGATGGAGGGCGTTGCGAATACGAGGGTTTACGGCCCCCACAAAGAAAAATTAAAAAAACGCTTACCTGGGCTCTGGACTCTCCAACTGATTGGCACGTCGTTTCTGTAACGCTCGCTTACCTCGACCTAAAGCGGCTGCGCAGAAAAAGTGCCTTAATGCGCTGAAGGGAGCCAGGCATGCAGGTAATAGAACCAAAGGAATCTATTTAAAGGTGTAGGGACACCAAAAAACATGAGCGAACATAGGTACAAACGCGAGCGAACATAAATATAACAACGTGCACGGAGGAAGGGGAACACCGGAAATAAATACATACAGACAACCGACCACGTGCACAAAGCAAACCAATGAAAAGAAAGAGTTAATTAACTTAAATGACGACCATGAACTAAAGTTAATTAACTCAATGAAGAACAGGTGCCCTAGGCACCTGTTACACTCACATTGTTAACAAAGGTGAATTTTGGTGGATGAATCTTTGGGACCACTGCTAGGTAAATTAAAGGAAAAGGTACATTTAGGAAGAATCTAAACTGAATTACAAAAGTAATTGTAAACATGAATTTATTTTTCTATATAAAAAGTAATTTTGTTAGTAATTTGTGCATTTTTCTTGCGAACTATAGAATGTTTGTAACATTTGAACACACCACTCGCTCAGTGCCAACATGTCCCATTTCATCGTGGAGGTGCTTTATTGCAATTTGTCTATATTTGCATGGTAACACAAGTTGTCTTCATCCAGTAGCTCGCCTGTACAAAAGCCCATCTTCAAAGCATAACTTGTTCCACTCATATAACAGCTTCCTAGCTGCTCCATCCTGCAGTCTTCTCACCCCACGGTCTAGTACTACCCCAGCTTCTTTAAGTTCTATCACCTCTCTAATCGCTGGATCCTCTCGTTGTGCCTTGGTATCATGATAAGTAGATAAGTTGAGGGCAGCGATCCATGCCACATACTTTCTATGAGCTACTCCACTCCCCTCCCAGGTGGCACACACAACCTCTTGTGACAGTTCCTCAGTACACTCTGCCACCAGTTCGTCAATGTCAAGTGGAATGCGGGATAATGTATCAGCGTCAATGTTGAACTTTCCTGGTCGGTATTTAATGTAAAATCGGAAGTCGGACAGTTCTCCAACCCAACGGTGTCCAACCGCATTCAATTTTGCAGTACTCATCACGTAGGTCAGGGGATTATTGTCAGTGTAAACAGTGAAGTGGGGCGCGTAATACAAGTAGTCTCTAAACTTCTCGCACACTGCCCACTTCAGCGCCAAGAACTCCAGCTTCCCACTGTGGAGCCTGTAGTTTCGTTCTGCCACTGTTAACGTTCTTGAACCATATCCGATTACGCTTAATTTTCCCCCTTGGTGTTGATATAACACAGCCCCAAGGCCCTTCTCTGAGGCGTCTGTGTGTAGCACGAATGGGGAATCAAAATCAGGGTAGGCTAAAACTGGTGGACTGGACCTGCCAATGAGTTGTTCGAATGCAACTTGGTGTACTTGTGTCCAGGTTACAGTCAATTTAGAGGGCAACTGGGGCCCCTTAGACTTTTGTGTAGACTGACTTTGTGTCGCATTGGACTTGAATTGTAAAAGTTCATATAAAGGCTTGGCGATGCGGGCAAAATCTTGGATATAACCACGATAATAACTGAGGAAACCCAGCAGTCTTCTAACACCTTCCACAGTCCGTGGGGGTTTTTCCTCCAAAGTTTTCACCGCCTTAAGATCTTTCGGGTCAATTCTCACCCCCTCTGCAGACACAAGGCGGCCCACATATCTCACTTCCTGGCGGAAAAGTTCACATTTCTCTGGTCTTAGTTTTACCCCATGTCGTTGGAGTGCTCTCAAGACATTGCGGACTCCATCAACATGTTCCTTAAAGTTTTTAGCATAACACAAAATGTCATCCAAATATGCGATACAACATTCGTCCCTGAGCGAGTCCAGCATCTCCTCCATGCTCCTCTGGAATGCAGCTGGAGCATTCGAAAGACCAAAAGGGACCCATTCATACAGGCCCCATGGTGTTATAAAGGCTGTTAGGTGTCTGGATCCCTCAGCCATAAACCCTTGGTGATATGCTTTACCTTGGTCCAGAATTCTAAACCAGGAATGCCCACGCAAAGTGTCAATTAAATCTTGAATCCTCGGCAGAGGATGTCTATCTGGAACAGTTTTCTGGTTCACTAGACGATAATCTATGCAAAGTCGAAGTGAACCGTCTCTTTTGCGCACACACACCACAGGAGCTGAATAAGGAGACTTTGACTTCACTATCCAACCTTTAGCTAAGAGATCATGTATGTAATCTTTTACCTCTCGGAACAATGGTTTAGGAATAGAGGAGTATGCCCTTTGGACAGGAATATCATCTTTAAGACTCAAAGTCATTTGTAAGCTGGGGATACACCCAATGTCACTGTCGTCTTTAGCAAAAGCTGCAGACTTCTCATAGAGCATCTGTTTGACCACTTCTTGCTGTAGTTCACTTAGGTGACTCAATTCTACTGGAAGATGCCACAATGATGACTCCATGCCTGCTTGTGAAACAGTGCTGTTGCAGTCCCTGAGCTTTGGCGGTTGGGCGAGAGGCAAGTCTGTTTCCACAATCCTTTTGACAGGTTGGATGTTACCAATGATGGCTTTACGTGGGAGGGGTATGTCGTGCTTTGTGTGATTCCCTACTGGCACACTTACATATGGGTCTCTACTGTCCCGAATCTCGAACAACCCTGTTCCCACATCCAGTTGCTCGACTGCTACATTAGACTCATTTGGCTCGAAAAGCAACAAAGGATCAGACCAGTCATGACCGACTGGGATTCTGCACTTTACCCACGTGACATGTCCGGCAGGAATAATTAGATTGCGATGGCCAGTTTTTACTCGTCTTTGCTGAGTACACATTTTCTTGGTCTGTACGAAATTCACCACTCCCTGTGCTTTATCACTTGGAACAGATATGGCAGTACAAATAAGGCGTATTAATGTTGGAACAAGCTTTTCTGGTTTGCCCTGGATTAACTCTTCAATCACATTGAAACCAAGTAGAGGTGTATCTACTGGATGTTGACTTATCAAGAATGTCTTCATTTCCTGGTAGATTGACAGCTATTACAACCCAGCCATCAAAAGGAATGAGATCGCCACTAATGGCGATTATACTAACTTGCGCACCTGTGTCTACTAAAGCATTCACTGATAGACCATTCAAGTTGCATTTTGTCAGGGCCTTCCTCCCTATTAGATCAATGAGCTGGCCACTTGTTGGTGACGGACTTGGTAGCTTTTTCCCAGACGATTTCTTTGGTCTTTGACTCTTGGCCACACACACTTTCTCTTCAGCATCACCTGTGTACCTAGTCTTGTCCATCTCTTCATCGCGGAACTGTTGTGGTCTGGTCACTGTGTGTCCCTCCACGGTGACCCGAGTCCCGTTTCCCTGCTGCTTCACTCTTTTCATACAGCCCAGAGCCCTGTGACCATCTTCACCACAAGAGAAGCAGTGGTTACAGTTCGGAAGATTTTGTTCAACACACCTTGGACAACCATAGAACCTCTCTCATCTTGTGGTCAGCTGGTCGGTTGATGGAACAATGGCATCTTCCGCTTGGATCTTCTGGTTGTATGGGCTGTTTCATGGACCCTATTATCTTGGTTAGCGCCTCTATTTTCTCCGTGAGCTGTTGTATGGTGTCACTCTTACTTTTACGCTCATTTGTTTCTCTCTTTGCAGCACTATCTCTCATTGGCTCTGCTTCTAGCTGCGCGCCGTGTACATTGGTGTGGCGGGGATGAGAACTTGGCCCAATTCTTCGCTGTCTTTCATTCTCGTCACTAGTTATTTTCATGATGTGTTTCAATATTGTCTCATCTGCAACTTTACTGTCCATAAGTATAGGCTTCAGCTCACTGCGAATATTGTTATACCTTGGCCCTATGCCTTGGTAGACTGTATGTAAGAACACATCTTTTATGGTACTAGGGTGGTATTTTACGTCAGCTTCTGACTGTCTAGATGTGAATAAGACTCTCTGCTTTAGCCCTATTAAATGATAAAGAAACTGTTGTGGACTCTCATGCTCTCTCTGTTGTGTGCACATTAACTCCTGAAATAGCTCAGTGCTGTTCCTTTCTCCTAGGTGTGACTGAAGAAAACCCTTGAGCTCACTTATTGTCATGTTGTCGCTGTTCATAAGCATGTCCTTGAAAGTGCCAGGTCTAATTATTCTGAGTAGGCCTCTGACTATTTCAGGCTCACTAACATTCTCTTTTACTCCCTCATCTATCTGCTTACAAATGCTGTTATAGCTAATATCTGCTGTATCATCGCCAATTTGACCACCTAAAATTTTTAATTCTCGGTGAGGAAGGAAAGAAAGATCTCGAATTAGTCCTAGTCTCTCATCCACCTGTTGTGGCTCCAACCCTGTTTGCTGGCCAACCTGTTTTTGACTAGAAACTGGTGCAGTTGGTGGTGCAGATTGCGGCGTCAGTCTATCTAAACACTGGAGGAGTCTCTTGCTCAGTTCTTCAACCCCTGCAGTAGCTCCTTGGGCAGTACTCATGTCGATGGCGTTAGTACTATGGCCCGTATGTGCAAGTTGTACAGCTAGTGAGGGTATAGGATCTATGTCACCAGGGGACATAGATCCTATACCCTCTAACTATGTTATCTGGTCTAGTAGGCATCATCATGGGTGAAGTGTCCAGTGTTAGAGTCACATTACATGGAGAATCTAATACATTTTTGTTAGGTAACGTTGAAACTGTCTCAGCTGTTGCAATAGGTAGATTAACACCGCGTGCACGTCTAACATTATCAATAGCATCTTTTAAAACCAACAACTCTGCCATACCTTCATCCTCTGACTCAAGTAAATGGGGACTGTAAATAAACTGCTGTATATGTTCAAAGTTTCCTTCTTGATCTCCCACCTGAAGCTCTGATGGGTCTTCACCTGGCACTGTCCCAACACTTTGGCCAATCTGGAAAAGTCCTTCTTCTGGCAGACTGAGCAGGCTCTTCCTGATGTCCCATACCAGGCTCTTCCTCTCACTGCTGGCCATGTTGGTTTTTCTCACAGTTCCAGACACGAAGTGGTACAATTCCGGCGATCCTCTCCTCTTTCTCGAACCCCATTGCAGTAGCGTTGACTCAATTTAGCTTGTGATGTAGATCACCAGTGGTCTTCTGAATGGCTCCACCTGCATCAGCGTTGATTCTTGACCTTTGTCCCAGATTTTAAAGGAAGTTGAAGATTAGCATACCGACCAGTAGATGGCGCTAATCCCGGACGAGCCCCCAATAATCTGTTACACCCCCCATGGTGTGTGGGTTGGATCGCAACAGTTATGTTACCCCGGCATGCAGGGTGCTGGATGACAGGACACAAAAAGAAGACAGTGTAAGACGTGCGTTCAGTTTGAACTCTCAGATTCATCTCGTTAATTAAACTTACACAACTCGCATTTGGTCAATACTCCTCTCCTTTTGCAGTTACACATAGTAATGCATGTCACATTTGCACTTTACATACTCTCAAGAGAATAAACATTTCACCTTCTCAAGTAAGAGGAAAATAACCCTGTCCCTTACAGTAAATATCTAGGTACAAATTACCCTTGTCTAAATTTTCTTCTACACACTACCTCTACCACTTCGACTACAAAACATACCTAAATACATATACACCAGCAGACACTTGTTTAATGTTAACACATTAAATTTGATACACTCTTAATAAGTTGAGTTGCGTTTAGTGCTTCTGCATTGAGTATTTTTTTCAATTGACCAAAGTACAAAGCTTATGAACAATAATGGCGATAGCCAACTGTGCAATTGTAGCTGAAATGACTAATGCTGCTGAATGAATGCATACATATAAGGACAGCGGCCAGACGCGAAACCACTAAGCTGGGAGAGAATTACCGTAGTAACGATGGCCAGGCGCATAGATAACCAGGAATAGAATTACCGTAATAACGATGGCCATGCGCATAGCTAATTAGCCGTGATAACTAATATTATCGCCATGCGTTCGCCAACTCACATGGTTAAAATACCTCTTCATACACCCAATCTACAATTTAAGACAATTAAATCTGTATTACAGTGTTTAATTACTTTATATTTGTGAACATTTACTGATTTCCCACCTGGATGACAGGACACAAAAAGAAGACCGTGTAAGACGTGCGTTCAGTTTGAACTCTCAGATTCATCTGAGAGGCACTTCCTGCTATTCCCCAGAGTCACATCTTTGCGCCCACAATTGACACTGTGCCCCTGGAGGTCAGAGGGATCAGTTCACACAGATTTTAATTTAACAAAAGTCCAGAATTTAGAGATTAGGGACAAAAACAAAAAAAAGGTCCATTCAATTTAACATCTAATAGAACAATCTCTTATAACATATACAATATATATATATATATATATATATATATATATATATATATATATATATATATATATATAAAACAAATACACTAATGTGAACACACATTCAGTGTGTCACAAATACACATAGCAAGGAACATCCTACTTTACAACCCCCAACTCCAGGTCTTGTGGCGCGAGCTCTAATTTAACTGCCCGAAACAAATAAGTTTATGTAGTCTCATCAGGACATGGTTCCAGTAACCCAAGTTCTTATTCTGCTTGTCTTCATCAAACTGTTTGCAGGTTTTATGTGCATCATTTTAAAAGGAAGCCTTCTTCTGGAACAACAGTTGATCCTCTACCTCTTTAACCTTTGCAGGAACGCTGGCAGCACTCATCCATCTACATTCTAAAGCGAACTTATGGATATAACACTGAGCATGTGCATTAAGCGGAACCCACCACTGTTTGGTCTTGGACAAATGTATTGTCTGACATAGCACACTTTGTTCGATGGCAATATTTGTCGAGTGGGTTGGTACCTTGATGTGGTTGTCACTGTCCACTCCACAATAAAGTACTGTTGTTCCATTTGTATTTTTCACCTGGTCTCTGATCAGTGCATTGGATAGCTGTGTTTTTGGCTCAAGGTTTCCTTAATAATAGTGATCAGGTGTGGTTATATTTACATTTACATTTAGTCATTTAGCAGACGCTTTTATCCAAAGCGACTTACAAATGAGAACATTACAAATCAGAAGTTATGCAGAAAACCAACTACACTGTAAAATCATCAAACCTGATTGTTATTTGATGATAACATGATCAGAGAGTTTAAGGTGGGAGTTGTGAAAACAAGGTTCCGGACCGAATCAGTTGGGGAGATTGTGGAGCCGTCAATTTGGAAGGTCAGGTCGTGATGGATTGAGGGTTTAGCTGGGATAATGAGAAGGTCTGTTTTTTCTAAATTTAATGGTGGCTTAGTGGTTAGCACGTTCGCCTCTCAGCGCTAGGGATTCCCTGTTCGAATCCCCATCTGGGTGGAGTTTCCATGTTCTCCCCGTGTCCGCGTGGGTTTCCTCAAGTCGATTGAGTCCTCCAAATTGCCCCATATATAGTGTGTATGTGTCTGTGTGAGTGAGTGTGTGCCCAGTTAGAGATCTCCCCATTCCATGACACTTTGAAGGTTCTTCCTGTGAGATAAGATCGAAACCATTCAATTGTCGTATCAGAGAAGCCTAATTCAGATAGAATGGACAGTAGAATCTGATGATTTACTGTATCAAAAGCTGCAGAAAGGTCTAGCAGAATGAGGACAGAGGATTGAGATTTAGCTTTGGCAGATTTAAGTGAGTCAATCACAGAGAGCAATGCGACTGATTGGGATCAAGGAGATTATTCTGATTAAGAAATTTAATCTATTTGAAACAATTTGGAAAAGTACCAGACGTGAGAGAGGAGTTAATGATGTCTGTAAGTGCTGGTGTGATGGAGGAGGCGATGGATTGAAGAAGGTGGGAAGGGATGGAATCAAGGGAGCAAGTAGTTGGGTTACTGGTAAGAAGAATTTTGCAGATGTCAGATTCTGCAACAGGGGAGAAGGAGGAGAGGGTTGGATGGCTGGATGTGTGAGATGTAGTGTTGTGGAAATGGTGAGTATGAAAGAGTTTGCTGATGCCCTCGATCTTTTCTGTAAAAAAGGTTGCAAAGACATCAGCTGACAGAGAGGTGTTGGGAGGGGGTGAGGGAGGAGTTAGTAGTGAATTGAAAGTACTGAATAAGGTGCGGGCATCTGAGATGCATGTTAACTTGGACTGGAAGAACAAGGATTTAGCAGCAGTTACATCCTTCAAGAAAATGGCGAGTGAGGACTGGTATGTTTCTAAATCTGGACAGATCAGACTTACGCCATTTTCTTTCTGTGGATCGAAGAGAAGTGCGTTGCTTCCGAAGCGTCTCTGTGAGCCAGGGACTGGACAGAGAACTGAGTGTTTTCCTGGTGGATTTTGGGCAGACCCAGTCAAGACATGAAGCCAAGGTGGAGCAGAATGTGCTTGATGCAGTGTTAGTGTCAAGGGTTAAGAAGTTACTGATGCTAGGAAGGGCATCTGTAACCAAGTCCGCAAAGAGTGTGTTAGCGAGAGTGCTAAGATTGTGACGTACCTGAGATGTTTTACTGATGATCACGGGAGGTGGTGGAAGAGAAACAGAGAACTGTATGAAAAAGTAGTCTGATTCATGAAGTGGAGTGATGTGTATGTCCGAAGAGAAACATGAGCGCGTCATGATGAGGTCGAGCTGGTTGCCAGCCCGGTGGGTAGCTGAGGTGTGGAGTAGATGGAAGTCCAGACTGGAGATAAGATCAAGAAACTCAGCAGCGTATGGTCGGTCTAAGTGAATGTTGAAATCGCCGAGGACAACCATCATCTGGGAGAGATGATAAATTCAAATTCAAATTCCTCGACGAAGTTATCTAGTTGATAGAGGATAGATGACAAGAAAATTACATTTAACCAGGTCAGTGATTGCCAGTGCATGGAATTCGAATGAGACAGTGTTTGATAAAAGTGTAAGAGGAGAGAATTTCCATTTGTGGGTAATAAGCAAACTTGTACCACCTCCTCTTTTGCCGATACGAGGAGTGAGAGAAGTGAAAATTTGTTGAAAGGGCAGCTTGGTGTCACAGAATTTTCGGGACGAATCCACGTCTCAGTGAGGGCTAAAACTTGAAGACCAGCATGAGCTGCAAAAGCAGGAATGAAATCAGATTTCTTGGTGGCTGACTGACAATTCCATAGTCCTGCAGAGAAGGTGAAGCGCTTGCTTGTATTCACCTGCTGCAGAGTTCGCAGGTATTCAAGAGTGCGCCTTCTCCTCTGAGGAAAGGAGCGTCTGTGTGAGGAGGAAATGACAGGGATGAACTGAAAACACATGCTGAAGAAAAAGGTGTGAATGGGTAAGAAAATGGATTGACTACTTAGAGATGTCCTTAGTTGCATTGTCGTTGTCCTTTCTCGGTGGACCTGCGCAGCTAGACTCGCAGGTCTTTACACGAATAGGTCTTCACACATGAGAGACGGAACAGAAAAGGCTGTCACTGCCGCTGTTGCGTCAGCGTATCTACGATTCTTAAGTAGCGCGGATGAAACTAAAGCCACACCCCCTCCGGAGCAATCACACGTTGAACGCAAGGTGCAAATAGGCAGCAGACCGAAACTAGAACTGAAACCAGTCATTATATATAGTTATATTCTAACTTGCCGACAGTCGTTTTAATATGTAACAACAAAAACACCCAAAAAGACTATTCAATTAACAACGATTAGGATAAAATATTGGAATTACCGGGACTCTAGGGGTACCGACACACCGATCTAAGATGCACAACAGGTTAATCAAAGCTACAGCAGTTACTTCCTACACAAACGCCTGACTTGTTTTGAGGTTTTAGTGAAAACTGCCGACTTTTAAGTGTTTACCACCGGGACACGCCCCCTCCGGAACAATCACACGTTCAACGCAAGGTGCAAATAGGCAGCAGACCGAAACTAGGACTGAAACCAGTTATTCTATATAGTTATATTCTAACTAACCGACAGTAGTTTTAATATCTAACAACAAAAACACCCAAAAAGACTATTCAATTAACAACGATTAGGATAAAATATTGGTAATACCGTGACTCTAGTGGTGCCGACATGCAGATCTACGATGCACAACAGGTTAATCAAAGCTACAGCACTTACTTCCTACACAAACGCCTGACTTTTTCTGATGTGGTTACATTTTACTCAATAATGAAAAACATTCAAATTTATCTATTTGAATTAGCAAATGCTTTTATTTAGGTTAAACATTACATCACTTCCAGTTCAAATGTTATGAAGCCTTTATTATCATTCTACAGCAAAATTGAACAGCAATTGATGGATTTTACAAACATGTCAATGTTTTAACAAGCTGTAGAAAACAAAACAGCCCTTAGGCAAAAATGGTCTCTTCTCTTCTCTTTTTGGTGAGAATTGTGCCAGGTTTGTGCTGTGCATCTGGATGATTTGCTAGCTCAGGTGGACATGTAGACACAGGACTCTCCAAGATAGCCTGCTTCAAATCGTAGAAGACAGAAGAGTCTTCTTTGGTCAGGAAGGTCATGGCCACACCACTCTTACCAGCACGACCAGTTCGGCCAATACGATGGATGTAGTCTTCATATAATAGAATATAGAAAAGAAAGTCCATTATTACAATCATGTTTTCAAATTGTTTACCACAGTCTTCAAAAATGTAGTCAGCTCTATGCATCATATTAAAACTAATTTAACTGCTTAAAAATGACCACCATTTACAATTTCTAAATTCTAAAGTCATAATTAAATATCTTAAATGGAACAAATAAAATTAAGAAATTACTGATATCTAACTAACCACTCACATCGGAAAAGGTATTTTCAAAAACTTCATTAAAGCTTACTAAATATTTGCAACTAATTTGATACTTGAAAAAATTGGAATACACATAGCAAGGAACATCCTACTTTACAACCCCCAACTCCAGGTCTTGTGGCGCGAGCTCTAATTTAACTGCCCGAAACAAATAAGTCTATGTAGTCTCATCAGATCATGGTTCCAGTAACCCAATTCTTATTCTGCTTGTCTTCATCAAACTGTTTGCGGGTTTTATGTGCATCATTTTAAAAAGTGCATGCGCAGTGCGGTGCATGGGGGGGGCGCATAACAAGAAATCACAGAGCAAGTGATATTAAGTGTACTGAACAAACCCTCAAGAGACAACATGGAGAAATATTTAACAGCGATGAGGAGAGAAAGGCGGAGAGAGACGCCAGTTTCAGCAAATGTTTCCTTCTTCCTAGGGGGGGCTTAACAGAAAATAATTGAGAATCACTGTTCTAAAGCGAACTTATGGATATAACACTAAGCATGTGCATTAAGCGGAACCCATACTGGTAAACCACTGTTTGGTCTTGGACAAATGTATTGTTTGTTAGACCAATGGTGGGTTCTCTGACATAGCACACTTTGTTCGATGGCAATATTTGTCGAGTGGGTTGGTACCTTGTTGTGGTTGTCACTGTCCACTCCACAATGAAGTACTGTTGATCCATTTGTATTTTTCACCTGGTCTCTGCTCAGTGAAAAAAACTGCATGCTGATCCAACTGTATTCCACAGCATGTGCCATGTTTTTGTTTTGTTAACTTTTTTTTTTTTTTTGGGGGGGGGGGGGGGTCACATTTGGACGTGCATTGGATAGCTGTGTTTTTGGCTCAAGGTTTCCTTTATGATAGTGATCAGGTGTGGTTCCTCTTTGTTTAGCCATGTGAGATCAGTCCGAAAGGTCATTTATCAATTGGATTTCAGTACTTCTGCAAAAGTTTTGTTTGTTTAAAACTGGAATTTCACTGATAAAGCAAATTTACACCTCGGTACGGCTAATCTTTTTATTTTTTATTTATTTATTTTTTTCTAATCTCCTTTTCTTTGGTCCCAGCAGGGAAGGATTTGTCAGATGCTGTGTGTATTATGTGGTGGGTTTGGGCAGGGCATTTTAAGGTCCTCTTACACAGTTTCAGCAAACTGATTGGTTTAGATGTGTATGGTTCTACTGTCACACATTGATAGCCAATAACTAGCTTTGTTGAAGTATTTGCTTTAAAAGTCACTTTAAATGTGTTTGTTTTTATTAGTTTGTCGTGTCTCTATATTATGATGCGCCCTGTCTAAATGTCTTGATTAGTAATTTCATCAGTAATTTGTCATCTTCCATTCTCTCCAAATCGCTACATCAATATACTCCCTTGCTGCTATTTAGTAAGGGATATGGAAATGTATTTGTGTTGATTTCCACAAATTTACTGATCTTCATTATGTTTTCAGCTTGTATTTTTGTTGCATTCTACTAGCATTTGCCCTGATCTTAACTTTTTTACATAATTGCATATTCCCTGCAATTCCCATAAAGCCTTTTTGCAAAAAAGACAGTTTGCCAGGAGTTATTCTGCTTGTAAAGTTTCTGGGGGAGGGGGTTACCTAGGTATTGTGTGAAACTTTGAATAAGCTCCATACCAATGCCTAAAGAAAGGTGGATCCAGGCCAGCCATTTAAAAGGCTCCTGAACCCACATTACAGCCTAATACTGTACTGTCTCTTCGCTATCCTTACAATAACATCAGCTTAGCATTAATAACTGAATAGAAGTTTGAAATGAAATGACCAAAAGCAGTTACATGGTTTATTAAAGTTTTGTGAAATATTTATAGAACTGCATTCATAGTCTTATTATGGTCAAAAAATTACATATTTGAGTGCATTCTCATCCTAACCATTCAAATTCGCTTTTATTATAAATTATTGTGTTTATTAATGGGATAGGGTTGCTTTATGTATATAAAAAACTATAACAGAAAATAACTGTTTAGAGAATCCTGATAGAACAATGTCTGTCTGGTTTCTCACCGAACAAACATTGTTCTATCAGGATTCTCTGATTCTCTGCTAGACATTTTGAGTGGAGGTCCCCTGCTGAGGAGTACCAATATAACGGTGTCTTGCCGAGTGTCAAGGATGTTGGTGGAACGATCATGGTCTGGGGCTGCATGACTGCTGCTAGCACTGCAAAGCTGTTCATTGAGGGTCACTTGAATTCAAACTTGTACTGTAACAATTTGAAGCACAGCCAAATCCTTCGAAAACTAAGACATATGGCACTTTTCTAACAGGATATCAACTCAAAACATACCACAAATGAAGCTGAAGTTAAAGGTAATGGACTGGAAAAGTATGTCTCCAGACCAAAAAGTGACTTACAAATGAGAGAACATCTCAAGTTTATTTTCTTTTTTATGGCAAGTGCTTCTGGAAAAGATGTTTAAGATGTTACTTGAAGATGCTGAATGTCCCAGCACTGCAGACTGAGTTGGGAAGATCATTCCACCATTTACTAGTGGTGAATGATATGGAGTGAAATTTAGTACCTTAGATACTTTATGTAATGGAAATAGAACCATCAACTTGTCTGTCAATATAGTCTGTTCCAATTGTCTTTGGGTCCACCTTCAGCCTTTGCGATACCCAATGACCAAGCAAATTAACACAGGTCTCACTCTTAGCATAATACTGTTTCAGGTTGTATATTGTGATAACTCAATATGTCATATTTGAATAATCCATCCATCCATCCATCCACCATTATCTTCCGTATTTGAATAAGATAACTAAATTAAAAGGCGATGGTCTTAAATAGCATTTTTAAGGTTAAACCCAGAGTGAAAATACAAACTAATACAAAATAGCTTACCCTCAATATTTTTGGCCATGTCATAGTTGATGACCATCGAAACATCCTGAATGTCAATGCCTCTTCCTGCTACATCTGTGGCTACCAAGATGTCCTTTGCTCCAGCCTTCAAGTTGGACAGTGCAAACTCTCTCTGCTCTTGTCCTTTACCACCATGCAGAGTACAAGCATTGTACTAAAAAACAGACACGAAATTTTGGTATATTGATCTTTTTTTTTAAATTGGCAAATACGACAAAAAGTTAAAACTTAAAAAACTTAAGTGGTATTCTTAGCGGTTTAATATCTTAAGATTGTAGGGGCAAAACAATACAGATAATTAACAAAGTCTGAACAACTGTTATAAATGAAGATTATCCAAAAACCATACCCCATTTTTTCCAGAGACTTGGCCAACACATCACATCCCTTTTTCTGATTAACGAAGATAATAATAGGAGGTTTAAAACCACATGACAGGACTTGAAGAAGTTTTTTCCTATAAAGAAAAACGAAAGAAAATACATTAGCAATAATAAATTCATGACCTCTGGCAACATCGAGTGTATTAAAGACGCAATTTACCAAAAAAGCATGCATATAATAAGCTCATGTTTGTTTACCTTTTCTCAGATTCTGACATCAAGATTACATTTTGCTCCACTCTCTCATGTGGTTTACCTGCAGAACCAATATAAACCACAGCAGGACGTCGAAGGTAGCTCCTGGCCAATCTTCTACAGCAGGGGGCATTGTTGCAGTAAACATAACTGTCTAAAAGAAGTTTCAACAAGTAGCATTAAAAACAGGCAATTAGGCCAAAATAAGGCAAAAAACAAAATGAAAAACTGGTTTACAGATCAGTGAGCATTGTTATGTACTTTACTCAACAGTAATATAGTTTGCATTCATTCCATTTTTAATTCTGTTGTTCAAACCTGTCTGTATTTGTGTTTGCCAGATTCAAAGTTAAGAGTCATCTTTTCTGGATCTTCTGCTTCATCTGTGTCTGGTTTCTGATTGGTAACCGGTATTTGTTCCAAAATCTTTTGCACATCTGGTTCAAAACCCATGTCAATCATCCGATCAGCCTCGTCCAAGACAACATATGTGCACCTACTAAGCACCAGGTAACGACTCTCCAACACATCAATTAAACGTCCAGGAGTAGCTATCACTATCTAACAGACAAAAGAAAAAGAACACACATTTTAAATACTTTTAAATGGCAAAAAAGTCACACAATCAGGAAAAATCTGATAAATTCAGTTTAAAATGGATACTACTGGATTTCACCAGAAACAAGTACATTTTACTTATCCCTTGGACCTGTTTAAAGTAAAATCCCCCCAAATAAAGACAATTGATCACCTCACAACCCATCCTAAATCTGAAGCCCTGATCCTCTTTTGAGATACCACCAATAACAGCCACTGTTCGGATACCAAGTGGTTTGCCAAACTTTATTGTCTCCTCTTCAATCTGCTGTGCCAATTCACGTGTGGGAGCCAAGATTACAGCATAAGGTCCCTGATCAGCGTCCTCAATCCTGCAAAAATGTCCAAAAACAGTTGATCAATAATATATTAGCATTAGCATAGACTTTGATCTTTTGTTTATTGTCATGCAATAAAAATTATTTGAGCAAAAGGTGTTGACTCGTGCAACAGTGTGGGTTCATAAATTTGTAACATTGAAATGCAAATTCATTTGTTAGTTAAGGGTTAGGTCATTTTGTTTCTTAGCATGTAGCCTTTCAAGAAGTCCCCCAAATCTGAAGTCATTCAAAGCATCTGTACATGTCCTACTGATTGGTGACTATTGCAACGTTATCTTATAATCTTACTCTGTGTTATTTTACTGTATCATTGCTGTTCTCCAATTATATATTTTTTTCTGCAAAATAAAGGTTATATGACGCAATATGCTGGTTATTTTGTATAACAATGTTGTAGTGGCATGGTGTACCCTTTATAAAAATCAAATGTTTATAATTATTATGATATTTTTGAAAAAAATCAATTGTTCATACATTCTTCTCTAATTTTGATTTCCAGCGCATATATGCATATATTTGAAGGCATATTTGAACACTGTGTGTATGTTTGTATATTTTCCATCTATAAGAAATATGACATAAATCAACTCCAATGGTTATTTTATAAGAATAAATAAACACATCAAAACCGTGAATTTCTTTTTTACCGTGGAAAAATAATCATTCATTTATCTTTTGCAATAGAGCTTGATAGCCAGTCATCTTTGAAACTAGTGTGAAGCAGACCAGGTTTGCAAAAATATAATGAAATTGTAAATTAATTTTAGGAAATGAAGCTGTTTGAATATTGACTTAGATGTGTTTTTTCAGTTGTCTTACTCTTATATTCCATCAACTATAAAAACTAGCTGCAACGGCCTTTAAAATCAATATATCATTAGAACATGAGTATTTCACCTATCAATCTTCGGAAGGGTGGTGATCCAAACCAATAAAGGAATAAGGAAAGCTGCAGTTTTTCCACTACCAGTCTCTGCTACTCCAATTATGTCACGGTTCTGTAACCCAATAGGAATGGCCTGCCTTTGGATAGGCGTTGGGTCCTATTATATAAGCAGATAAAACAAAGAATGGAAAGAAAAACAAAACAGAAAATCTAAGAAATACTCAAATAATCACAGCTAAGTTATTCATTGTCATGCAAATATCATCTCAGTAGAGCAAATAAAAAAATGTATGAGATCCAACAATGGTGGTGTAAGAAATAAATTTTTACCTTGTAGCCACACTTGTCAATGACTTCCAATATGTGAGGCGGTAAGTCATACTCCTTCCAAGTGCGTATTGGATTGGGGATTTTCCCTCCCTTAGTAGTAATGCTGTAGTCTTCTCTAAAGATTCTCCAGTCCCTGTCTGTCATCTCATCTAGCTTTTTCTGAGACCAGTGCCTATCATCCCAGCGTTGCTTTCCTTCCATTTGGCGCATCTTTTTCAGACGCTGCCTGTAGTCACAACAGGAAAAACAGGTTTCTAGCAGACACATTTTATTTAGACCTTTCTAATTCCCAGAGCATAAGACACCTACTCCTCTTGCTCCTTTTCCTCCATTGTACGTCTTTTCTCCATCAGATCACCATAGAAACGAGACTGATCTCTTTTTTGTTGCGCCAAGTCAATGCCTGCAATAAAGCCTCGGCCATATAATTGAACCTGGTGCTTCTCTTTATAGCTGAAACAAACAATAACCAAATGAATTAATGAATTATTGCTGTACCTTGTTAAACCATTTATTGTGGTGTTTACTTTTTAGAAAATATATTTTACAAACACTGAAAAGTTTGATATCCTAACAGACAGATCAACAAACCCTTCAATTAATTTTTTCCTATCCAGTAAAAGTAAATATTTATTTGCCCACTCCAGATAAATACAGTTCAACCATTTTATATAACAAATAAATTAATAAAAACAAGTACTTTATATGTACCTTGAATAAAGTACATGGTTTATAATTAACACATTTGTTTACAAGGATGCTACAAACTAGAATAAATGGCTAGAGCACCAATATTTTTTGCAGTACATGGGCCCCTGCAAGTTTTAATCGGGTTCTCCCTATTTGAATTTGCCAAAGGCACAGGGGCAATTAAACAGCAGTCAACATTACAGAAAAGGGGAATTAAACAGCTGTATTCTGTGTAGTAATAGGTGTACATTCTGCTATCCAAAAAAAAAAAAAAAGATTTTTTTTCTAAGACTGCATTCTAATAAATATTTATAATAAACTGATAGGAAGTGTAAGCACAGATCTTCTGCCTGTCATGCAAACAGATTTAGTATGTTAATTATTTTTGTAATGTTATCAATAATAGCAAATTTAAAAATTATCATTTTATATTTATTTTTTTTTTAAATATTTTATATGCAATTTCCCCCTGGGGAATAATAAAGTATTCTAATTATTTGCAATACATCAGATAAAAGAGTGAACAGTGAATGCATAAATTATGTGTGAGTGCAGAGGTGTTGTGGATAAAATTGTCTCACTTACAATATCAAAGCAAGAGTAAAATCTGGGTGGGTGCTGGAGCCTTTTGGTCAGTGAGCTGACGACCTTCATAGCATTTATTTTTCTACAAGCGGCATTCAACTGTATAATGATCTAGTCCTGGTCCAAAAAGTATTAGGTAATCAAGTAAACAATAACGATAAAATATATGTTGGATTTTTTTGCTGTTATTGTTTTATGAAAATACATGAATAATAATAACACTAAAAAGATGTGAATTTCCTAAAGCGAGGGCTTTAAAAGGTGAGAAGGGGTAAAAATGATGAAAAGATGGCAAATATCTACCATTTAAAAGAAAAATCCAAGTATATGGATTTTACAAAGATTTGTTCAGAATTAATTATTTTCTATTCAGAATATCAACCCCATTCATTCCTATGGGGATTTGTCACTAACTCCAAAAATGCATAACACGTGTCCCGTCATTACCAACATAATATTTGATATTTGAACGGAGTCTGTATGTTAATATTAAAATAATCTAATTAAAATATTAAATTTTAAAATAAATAATATAGTATAATCATAAAAATATAATATAATATAATATTAAAACTGGGCACGGTGGCTTAGTGGTTAGTACATTCGCCTCTCAGCGCTAGGGATTCCCGGTTCGAATCCCCATCTGGGTGGAGTTTCCATGTTCTCTCCGTGTCTGCGTGGGTTATCTCCGGTTCTCCGGTTTCCTCCCACAGTCCAAAAACATGGATCAAGTGAATTGAATTCTCAAAATTGCCCCATATAGAGTGTTTCTGTGTGAGTGAATGTGTGCCCAGCGATGGATTGGCGCCCTGTCCTGGGTCTATCTGCCCAGCGCCCGAGACGTTCTCCCCTGGATGGGCATGGGGAACTCCACCGCGACCCTAATAGAGGATAAAGCGGGAGATAATAAATGAATGAATATTAAAACTGCTATTTACCATTTTTTAACCCTATATACCCCTATTTTACATTTAAAACAAGGAATCATTAAACATGTTTTAGTTTAGTATAAATTAGGATAAGTGTACCTACACACCCTTTAAGCCAGGGCAGGGGTGTCGGGTAGATCGCGATCAAGATTTGAAAAAAAAAAAAAAACGTTTATCACGTATCAGCGCTTTTTTACAGCACAGTATCGGAAGCAATTATACACGCGCGCACACATTTCAACACACACAATGTGATTCATTTTGAATCGCGAGCAGTCTGCCCCCAACCACCTGTCTCTCTCGATGGTCCCAAAACCGTCATGTGGCCCCGCCTCTGTGCCTAAAACCGAAGCACTGCCTCTCGAATCATCTATATTAGATTTACATTACATAGTTTCTGTTTGTGTTTTTGCACTTTAATTGACTGACAAGATGAGTGAAGGACTTTGCCCCTAAAATAATTAAAATACCAATTTCCTTTAGAGTGGGAGGATGAATATTTTTTTCACAATGTCAAACTCAAAATGCATTTGCTTTTATTAATGTTCATGTTCTGTTTGGGGAAATGCAAGTTACAGTGATTGTTTTACATTTGTGCTGTATACTGTTTGTTTGGGTGTACTAAAATCAAGTTTTCTCCGTGCTATTTGCTGGAATGTCCATCTATCCATTATCTTCCGCTTTATCCTCTATTAGGGTCACAGTGGGGTTCCCCATACCCAGCCAGGGGAGAACGTTTCGGGCACTGGGCAGATACACCCAGGACAGGGTGCCAATCTATCACTGGGCACAAACACACACACATGCTATATGGGACAATTTGGAGAATTTAATTGACCTTGAGCCATGTTTTTAGACTGTGGGAGGAAACTGGAGAACCCGGAGAAAACACACGCATATACGGGGAGAACATGGAAACTCCACCCAGATTGGGATTCGAACCAGGATTCGCTAGCGCTGAGAGGCAAACGTGCTAACCACTAAGCAGCAAGCCCATTTGCTGAAATGTTTTTAATAAAAGAGCAATTTCTGAGAAAATGGCAATCTGAGGCCGTCTTTTCTATGCTGATTCGACAATACTAACATGATGTGTGTAAACAGGATTCAATATAAAAACCTTAAAAAAAAAAAAGATTAACCCTGGTAGATCTCGATGACCTGTCCAATGGAAAAGTAGATCTCGGGCCAGAAAAGTGTGGGCACCCCTGATGTACAATAATCAAATCATTTCAATTGTCTAGCTTTCTATGATCAGACATTATATTTAATGCAATCTACTTTAAATTTACAGTTTTTTTATGTGTATTAAGTCATCTGTGTCCAAGAAGTATTAAGAACTTAATACTTACATTGGGTTATAATCTATCGATGTGTCCTCGGAGGCATCCCACTCAAACACAAATTTTCTATCATTTAGGTGTCTTGTACGGCGTCGTTTCTTCATTCCACCTAGATAGCGCTCCTACAGAATATTAAGAAGGAGGAAAAGAAAGCAAGCGATGAGCAGTGCACACACAAAGCATAATCTTTAATAAAATCAAAATGACATTTTATACAATGTTCTTTTGATTTTTCAGCATCAAATGCAAAGTATAATCAAGTGTATTTATTATTACCACCCATATATTAGCTTCATCTGTTTGTTTGGTAAAAGTTTGCAAATGCCATTTCACCCACTTCCCATTATCCGATTGCTGAAACTTTGCACAATTGTTCATTGTCAGTGACAACACATGAATCCAAAAATTACCAATTAATTAACTATTTAGTGGTAATTGATTAATTTTATTTTCTATGCCTTTCTCAGCATGATTACAAAATGCTAGGTAACCTTGTTAACTTATCAAATATAAATAATAAAATAGGTGCATAATCCCCACCGCTCTCAGACACATCGGCAGACCTATACAAAATTAAAATGCATGGTTTTAGAACATCCATTTAAAAAAAATTATAAATGATAAACCAATTACAGTACATCATCAAATTAATCCTAAAGACATCATAATTCCTAAAATCCATAAAATGAAAACAAAATACAAAAAATATATATACAGTCAAGCCCGAAATTATTCATACCCCTGGCAAATTTTGACTTAAATTTACTTGTATTTAACCAGCAATTTTATTTTTGACCGGAAACAACACAGGCATCTTCTAGGAGATAATACGATGTACAAAAGGCATCATTGTGGGAAAAAAAATATTTCTCAGCTTTTATTCACATTTGAACAAAAGGTAGCATGTCCAAAATTATTCATACCCTTTGCAATCTGTCACAGTCAATGGGAAAATCCAAAGTTCTATTCCACTCCACACAGTTCAAGCTGTTTTAAAGCATCCTAATTACCCTGATTCATTGGGAACAGCTGTTTTAATCAACTCAACAGGTGAAAAACAGCAGCTCTCTGCAGTTGGTTTGTGGACAGTCATGGCTAAGACCAAGGAGCTCACTAAGGACCTGCGGCTGTGCATTGTGGCCGCTCACAAGTCAGGAAAGGGCTATAAGGCCATATCAAAATGTTTTCAAGCTCCAGTGGCTACAGTGCAAAGTATTATTAAAAAATTCAAGAAGTTCTGCACTGTGGAAAATCTCAGAAGATGTGGTCAGAAGCCAAAAGTGACACCAGTGCTGGCTAGGAGGATAGTAAGAGAGGTGAAGAAAAATCTGAATCTGGGATCTGCTGGTGGCAACATCTCAAGGCAGACAGTCCAACGAACACTGCACACTGCTGGGTTCCACGGATGCAGACCACTTCTCCAGAAAAGCCACACAAAAGCCCGCTTGACCTTTGCAAATGCTCATCTGGACAAAGAAGACGACTTCTGGTCTTCTGTTTTATGGTCAGATGAAACAAAAATTGAACTGTTTGGCCACAATGATGAAAAAAGGAGAAACCTTCAACCCTAAGAACACCATCTGTCAAACATGGTGGTGGGAACCTAATGTTTTAGGGGTGTTTTTCAGCCAATGGACCAGGGAACTTGATTGCAGTAAATGGCACCATGAAAAAAGAGCAATACATCAAGATTCTCAACATCAAGCAGTTTGCAGAGAAACTTGGCCTTGGGAACCAGTGGACATTTCAGCACGACAACGACCCAAAACACACAGCAAAAGTGGTAAAGAAATGGTTAGCGGACAAAAACATTAATGTTTTACAGTGGCCCAGCCAAAATCCTGACTTGAATCCAATTGAGAATCTGTGGAGGGAGCTAAAGATCAGGGTGATGGCAAGGAGACCCTCCAACCTCAAAAAGTTGGAGCTCATCGCTAAAGATTCATTCATTCATTCATTATCTCCCGCTTTATCCTCCATTAGGGTCGTGGTGGGGTTCCCCATGCCCAACCAGGGGAGAACGTCTCGGACGCTGGGCAGATGGACCCAAGACAGGGCGCCAATCTGTCGCTGGGCACACTCACTCACACAGAAACACTCTATATGGGGCAATTTTTGAGAATTCAATTGACTTGATCCATGTTTTTGGACTGTGGGAGGAAACCAGAGAACCCGGAGAAAACCCACGCAGACACGGGGAGAACATGGAAACTCCATCCAGATGGGGATTCGAACCTGGAATCCCTAGCGCTGAGAGGCGAACGTGCTAACCACTAAGCCACCGTGCCGCCTATCGCTAAAGAAGAATGGACAAAAATACCAGTGGAGACATTCAAAATGCTGGTCAGCAATTACAGGAAGTGTTTGATTGTTGTAATAGCCAATAAAGGCTTTTCTATTAATTATTGAGAAGGGTATGAATAATTTTGGACATGCCACTTTTTGTTCAAATGTGAATCAAAGCTGAGAAATATTTTTTTTCCACAATGATGCCTCTTGTACATCATCGTATTATCTCCTGGGAGACGCCTGTGTCGTTTCCAGTCAAAAATAAAATTGCTGGTTGAATAAAAGTAAATTTAAGTCAAAATTTGTCAAAAATGGGGTATGAATAATTTTGGGCTTGACTGTATATAAATCAGATATACATCCATCCATATCCAGAGAACCTAAAAAAAAACAATCTACAATTTAATTTAAAAAAATAATAAAAAATTTAATTGTATATATATATATATATATATATATATATATATATATATATATATATATATATATATATATATACACACACATACACACTCACCGGCCACTTTAATAGGTACACCTGTCCAACTGCTCGTTAACACTTAATTTCTAATCAGCCAATCACATGGTGGCAACTCAGTGCATTTAGGCATGTAGACATGGTCAAGACAATCTCCTGCAGTTCAAACCGAGCATCAGTATGGGGAAGAAAGGTGATTTAAGTGCCTTTGAACGTGGCATGGTTGTTGGTGCCAGAAGGGCTGGTCTGAGTATTTCAGAAACTGCTGATCTACTGGGATTTTCACGCACAACCATCTCTAGGGTTTACAGAGAATGGTCCGAAAAAGAAAAAACATCCAGTGAGCTGCAGTTCTGTGGGCGGAAATGCCTTGTTGATGCCAGAGGTCAGAGGAGAATGGCCAGACTGGTTCGAGCTGATAGAAAGGCAACAGTGACTCAAATAGCCACCCGTTACAACCAAGGTAGGCAGAAGAGCATCTCTGAATGCACAGTACGTCGAACTTTGAGGCAGATGGGCTACAGCAGCAGAAGACCACACCGAGTGCCACTCCTTTCAGCTTAGAACAGGAAACTGAGGCTACAATTTGCACAAGCTCATCGAAATTGAATAATAGAAGATTGGAAAAACGTTGCCTGGTCTGATGAGTCTCGATTTCTGCTGCGACATTCGGATGGTAGGGTCAGAATTTGGCGTCAACAACATGAAAGCATGGATCCATCCTGCCTTGTATCAACGGTTCAGGCTGGTGGTGGTGGTGTCATGGTGTGGGGAATATTATCTTGGCACTCTTTGGGCCCCTTGGTACCAATTGAGCATCGTTGCAACGCCACAGCCTATCTGAGTATTGTTGCTGACCATGTCCATCCCTTTATGACCACAATGTACCCAACATCTGATGGCTACTTTCAGCAGGATAATGCGCCATGTCATAAAGCTGGAATCATCTCAAACTGGTTTCTTGAACATCACAATGAGTTCACTGTACTCAAATGGCCTCCAGAGTCACCAGATCTCAATCCAATAGAGCATCTTTGGGATGTGATGCAGCCGACAAATCTGCGGCAACTGTGTGATGCCATCATGTCAATATGGACCAAACTCTCTGAGGAATGCTTCCAGCACCTTGTTGAATCTATGCCACGAAGAATTGAGGCAGTTCGGAAGGCAAAAGGACCCAATGGTGTACCTAATAAAGTGGCCGGTGAGTGTGTATATATATATATATATATATATATATATATATATATATATATATATATATATATATATATGCCAATGACAAAAATGTTTTTAAAATGGTGAGAGATGTAAGTGGTCATAAAAGAGAGCAGTTTTATAATACTGGAGAAGGAAGGTATGACATCACATACAACCTATATATATATAATGTATATAAGTATATATATACAAAATATGTAAAATTTGTAAGCCCGCTGAGTAAGGTCATAAAACAAATCAACAAATACACTTGATCTTATACTGTGAAATCCGACTCTCTTCAAATGAACAATTGTACCAATGGATTCACCACATAAAAGTTCTCATACATGCAAATTATTTAACACCACATATTATACTGAAATTTTATGGCAAATTTCAACTGATTTACTTTAATAGCCTGAAGTTCTTTGCTCTTGTCCTTCTCCTCTCTTATTTTCTGACGCCCCTCATCCTCTTCGTTACCATTATCTCGTTCCATACGCTCTCTGCGTTCACGACGCTCTCTTTCTTGAGGATCCTCTACAACATACGAAAAACATAGAATGACGAATTGCATACGATATGATAAACCAAACATGTTCAATTCATCCAGCAACAACCTAACATCTTTCGTCCAATATCTTGGAACACTCTTCTTTTTCTTCTCTCATCATCAATCTGGCGACGAACTTCTTCTGCCACCTGCTCTCTGCGCTTCAGAGCCTCAGCCTCTCTCTCAGCCTTTGAAAGGAACTTGGGCTGTGAGAAGTTAAGGGGGAAAAAACAATAAAACAAAATAAGCTTTTGATTTTTAATCTTTCCTCCACCAAAGAAGTCGGAACCAACCTGATAGTGAATCATAAAAAAATTTTAATGTTCAATATCTATTTACATTTAGCAAACTCTTTTATCCAAAGCAACTTACAAATGAGAAAACAATTATTATGAGAATTATGAATAAGTATTCTGTAGATTATGGTGTATGATAATTATCTGGCATAATATGTGTTGTTGATGTCATGTCTAAAAGACTGTAAATAGATGTAGTTATCGTAGATTTAAAAATTGTTATCTTGGGGGGGGGGGGTGTCAAGTGACTGAGATCGGGATGGCCGCCTACAACTGAGCTCCTTACTTTTTGCTCTTAATTCTGCTTTTATCACTTCCAGAAACATATAGAACTAGCCATAAAACTTCAGAAATGCTCTTTAATGATGTCGGAATCTCAAACTGATAAGGATTTTCCAATCTTTACGCCGGCCCGCCCGCAGCGCGGAAAAAAGAAAGAACCTGAATGGTTGTGTGCCTTGTCAGTTGGGGACAAGGCCAGGGGGAGGGGGTGGGAGAGTTTTTTTCTGTTTTTCGTATCTTCATTATTTGTAACAATTTTATGTTTTAGTCTGCTGCCCGCTGTGATATCTATTATTGTGTTTTTTGTCCCCACATGTTTCAGGAATAAATGCCTTTGTTACAAACTTATACATGGCCAATAGCATAAGAATTGTTACATGGAACGTTAAGGGAATGGGTAATGTTATAAAAAGGAAAAAGGTCCTTACACTTTTGAAAAGACAGGGCATATCTATAGGATTGTTGCAGGAAACACACCTCTCTGATAAAGAGCACGCTGAACTTTTACAGGACTGGGTTGGCCAAATATATTTTTCTTCCTATCACTCCAGCACTAGGGGTACAGTAATTCTCATTAACAAAAATATACCATTTATTTTAGAACATGAAGAAAAAGATCCCGAAGGTAGATTTATTTTAATTACAGGTTTCATAGAAGGTCAACATATAACTATACTCAATATTTATGCCCCAAATGTAGATACCCCTGAGTTTATGTCACAGTCTGTTTTGCTTTTTAACAAACACTGTAGGGGAATAGGGTTTTTGGCTGGGGACTTTAACTGCGTTATTAATGGTGCAATAGATAAATCATCACCCACTCTCCCATCCAACTTGAGATCCTCTAGGACCTTAAAAAATATGTGTAGAGACTCTGGCTTGGTCGATGCATGGAGAGAATTTCACCCCCTAGATAGAGATTTTACATTTTTCTCTCACCCTCACAAATCCTACTCTAGGCTGGATTATTTCTTCATCCCATCTCGATATCTGCATACAATTTCTTCGTGTAATATAGGTACCATCGCGCTGTCAGACCACAGTCCTGTATACCTGAATTGCAATTTGGGTTTGACTATTCCACAATCTTTTTGCTGGAAATTTAACTCTTCTTTACTTCAGAACATAGCATTTTGTAAGGTAGTCCGGTAAAGCATACTTCAATACTGGCAGGATAACCAACATTCTCCGGTATCTCCAGCTACAATTTGGGACGCATCATCATCTGTCAAACTTCCTTGCTAAACAGGCAAAAACGGTTGAGAGAGGAACAGCTAGAGGCAGAGCTTGCAAATTTGGAACATCAACATAAACAGCTACCAACGCAAGCACACTGGGAAGCTATATTAAAAGTAAGAACAAAAGTTAACATTCTTCGCGATGAACAAATAAAAAAATCATTGTTTTTAACAAAGCAAAAATATTACGAACATGGAAACAAATTTGGTCGATTACTTGCACATCAGTTGAAGAAACAACAAAATGAGAGAACAATTAAAGCAACCAAATTACCTAATGGACAGACAACATATGACCCACTGTTTATCAATCAGACCTTTAGAGATTTTTTATAAAAACTTATATTCCTCTAGATGCATGGGAACTGATAAGGATATCAGCATGTTTTTGGAAAAAAAAATTCTCTACCTGTTATTGCCAGTGAAAGTAGAGCTGCCCTTGATGCTCCATTCACCCCCGCTGAAGTTTGGGAGGCAGTTCAATCTATGACAATTGGCAAGGCAGAATTTTGGCCTGAATTATGTCCCATACTAATGCCTGTTTTAAATGATTTATATAAACACGGTATTGTAATGCAATCATGGAAAACGGCATCCATCAGTTTACTTTTAAAAAAGGGCAAGGATCCACTCGGCTGCCCGTCCTACCGTCCCATAAGCCTACTAAATGCAGACTTTAAAATTATAGCCAAAGTGCTTGCCCGTAGGATGGAAGTTTTGCTCCCTCACATTGTACATCCTGACCAGACAGGATTTTTTAAATCAAGGTATGGATCGGATAATTTGAGGCGCGTTCTGAACATAATAGACCATATAAACAACAACAGTGTTTCAGCGTTAATCGCCTCACTCGACGCCGAAAAGGCTTTTGACACTGTTGAATGGAATTACCCATTTGCAGTTCTTCATAAATTCACAATTAACTTTTCTTTTTCAGAACCTTCCCTTTTTTAAAACAGATAAACGTTTTTATTTCTAAATAAAAAACCTAGACTCAAATTCTCAAAACTTATGAAGCCAAATGATCTGGGGGTGCTTCTCTCCCAAACCTGCAGCACTATTACTGGTCAGCTCAAGTTAAGCATATGATCAGTTGGTCCTTAGATAGACGAGACTCAAGATGGGTTGGGATAGAGCTCCTAAAATGCCAGCCAAGAACATTAAAGACTTTATCTTTTATTAATGACATTCAGGGGCTTGATAAGGTACAGGATATATATACTGTATTTAATACACTTCTGGTCTGGAAAGATATTAGAAAATATATGAAGATACCAACTACACTCAGTTAAATCCCCTATTGCTCTTAATCCAGATTTCCCCCTTCAGATCCGAAATATTGGTCTCTTAAAATGGATGTCTGCTGGGATAACATCTCTCAATTCTGTTTGAACAGAATTTTTTAGATCATTTGATCAAGTTAAACAGCTCTTTAACTTACCTAAGGCAGATTTTTTACAAATATCTGCAACTACGCCACTTTGTTTACTGTTAGATAAAAAGCAAACAATTCCGTCATGAAACACTGGAAATTGAGAACTTTTTGATAGAACCAGTTAATCTAAAGGGAATTATTTCCAAAGTATACTTTGCACTGTCCAAGTTTAGTGATTCCTGTTTTGACACACTTAAGATAATTTGGGAACAGGACATTAAACAACAACTTAACAGTGAAACCTGGCAAGCTATCTCCAGTAGAGTGTTTCCGAAATGCATCTCGAATAATATTCAAGAGCAAAACTTCAAATTTATTCACAGAATGTATATAACACCAGCTCGACTTAACAAAATGTTTCCTTCAACATCTCCTTTATGCCCTAAATGTAAATCTAATATAGGCACTGTAATGCACATGTTTTGGTATTGCCCCAAAATTCAAGCTTTTTGGAAGGATGTACACTCATTCATTTACAATATAGACAAGCAGGCATGTTTTTCTCCCAGCTTTTACCTCTTGTACTTAAGCCCTAAGAATACACAAAATAGCAGATTAGAAAGCCTGATGACTGTCTTACTTTATTTAGCTAAAAAGTGCATATTGCTGTTATGGATGTCTCCAGCAGCCCTTCAAAAAATCAGTGGCTGACCCAAATATCCACTGTTCTGCCCCTGGAAAAACTAACATTTGAAATACATCATCAAGCCGATAGATTCTGGGAGGTCTGGTCTCCAGTGTGTACATTACTGGAATTGTCACGATAATATACCAACTTCTCAACCAGTGCACTGCTGTATTTCACTTGTTTGTCTAAATATGTTTTTTTACCTCAGATGCTGTAAATGTTAAACCCATTCTTCTTAATATTTATCATTCTATGTGTACGCATATGTATATTTTTCCTTTCTGTATAGTAGGGCAGCAGACTTATTCTATTTTATTTTATTTTATTTAGTTTTATTTTATTTGATCTACTTATGTTTTTTTTATTATTATTGTTATTATTATTTTTCTTTTTGTTGTAATTTTTTGAATGTGTCCTTATTGTAACTGTATCTTACTTACTAAACAATTAAAAAAAAATTTTAATTGTTAACTTAAAATTTATTAGAAATTATTGGAAATTTTCCTTTAACAATACATGTACAAATACCTATTACATGTCTTTATATTCTATAAATAAATGAAGTTTGTATTTGGGATTGAGGCCATTAGTAAGGTGTGCGTAATTTGACTGTGGGTGGTGTGTTGTTCTTTCCATACTGTATACGCGGCGTTCCAAATTATGATGCAAATGATAATTTTCTCAGATTTTTCTAAATGGTCTACCCCAAGCATAGCCTATATCTACCAGGGTTAATTTTTTTTGGCTTTTATATTGAAACCTGTTTACACACATGTTAGTATTGTCGAATCTGCATATAAAAGACTGCCTCAGATTGCCATTTTTACATAAATTGCTATTTTATTAAAAACATTCCAGCAAATGGGCGGCATGGTATCTTAGCACGTTCGCCTCTCAGCACTAGGGATTCCTGGTTTGAATCTCAATATGGGTGGTTTCCATGTTCTCCCCGTGTCCGTGTGGGTTTCCTCCGGATTCTCCGGTTCACACCCACTGTCCAAAAACATGCATCGAGGTCAATTAAATTCTCCAAATTGCCCCATATAGAGTGTATGTGTGAGTGTGTCCAGTGATAGATTGGCACCCTGTCCTGGGTGTAACTGCCCAGCGCACAAAACATTCTTCCCTGGTTGGGGAACCCCACCGTGACCTTATAAAGCGGAAGATATTGGATGGACATTCCAGCAAATAGCATGGAGAAAACTTGATTTTAGTACAACCAAACGACCAAACACACAGTACACAGCACAAATGTAAAACAATCACTGTAACCTTCATTTCCTCACACAGAACATGAACATTAATGAAAGCAAATGCATTTTGAGTTTGACATTGTAAAAAAATATTCATCCTCCCACTCTAAATGAAAGTGGAACATTTTAGTCATTTTGGAGTAAAGTCCTTCACTCATCTTGTCAATCAAATAAAGTGCAAAAACACAAACAGAAACTATTTAATATAGATGATTCATTAGGCAGTGCTTTGGATTTAGTCATGGAGGTGTGGCCAATTATAAACTAATTATAACTATAATTATAAGTAGTGATCGACCGATAGATCAGCCGGCTGATTGATCGGGCCGATTTTTGGCATTTTTAGATCAGCATCTGCTAATATATGAGCGCACAAGACGGATATTTAAACAATGCCTACAGCCAACGCTGTGGGCAGCTCCGTCTTAGAGTGGCCCCTTGTGTTCTTCCAGCATAATGTCACTCAATGCTCAAGGGAATGGATCGGTGTTTGAAACTGCTTTACACCTCAAGAGAAAAACGGTTTCCCTTTCAACTCTCAGTATTTGTTACTGGCTGCTCTTTGTATTGTATAAAGTGTTTACTGTCTGCATAATTAGAGAGATTATGTTATTTAGAGAAAAAATGCCAATAGTTTTATTTGGAACTGTAACCTTAGCAACCACTTGAACAGCTAAACTGGCCAACTAATACTGATTAGCGCTAGCTAACGCTATAAAAATGTTCGGGGATTCTTGTAACATACATACATATATATTGTGTCACAATTTTAATTCTGAACTAGTTCAAAGTTCAGTTCATTTAATTTTTTTCTTGAGATATTCAAATAAGTACATTTTTTCACACTACAAACTACAATATTTGTTTGTTAATATTTTATTTATTTATCTAAATTAGCTCATTAGTTCAAAAAGTTCATTGAATGTTGTTCTGTGTGCATTGTGCAATGTTCATCAATAAATGTTCATTCTAAAAAGATGCTGCTATCTGCTTTTGTTTAGGTACACTGAAACTTTCATTAATAATGTGTAATTTAATGTTGTATGTTTTTAATATTGCTCTCTGTATTACAAAAAGTAGTAGACAGTGATAAACTGTCTGAATACTTTTGTGTCTTGTTAATTATTATTATTATTATTGTACTTTTTAGTTGCAATAAAAACTGGTAATATCGGCTTTATATATCGGCCATCGGCCACTTCTGTCGTCTAAATATCAGCTTCGGCCATTAAAAAGCCCATATTGGTCGATCACTAATTATAAGTGTCTGAGATTGATTTCAGTGATCCAAAGAGACCAGAGACACAATACTATTCACGAATACACATACCATATGTGAGTGTTATTGAGGAACAAAAAAAAATTATCTTTATGACGCTTCTCACAATTCAGTGAAGTGTGAGAACTTGACTAACAATCAAGGACCTAAAGGTCTGTAAAAAGGCCATAATTTTTACCTTTAAAATTGAGCCATGCATTACCAGGTAAACAAGGCACCAAAATGTAACAGCAACCTTAAATCATGGCCCTTTCATAGGGTTAGTTTTTGCTCACCTTGGCCTCTGCAGCCTCCTCTGCATTTTTCTTAGCGAGCAATTCCTCTAGAGACAGTGGTTGTACCTGACAGAAAAAACAATAATCAAGAAAATAGGATAGGTATATACTGAAAGGTCTCAACAAATACTGGGTTCAGTAGTACCTTCTCTTTCTTTTTTTCCTCATCATCTTCATTCTCAATTTTCACATCGGTTTGTCGCTTTATTTTCAAATCCTTGGGTTTAGGAGGAGAGCGTCTAAGAAAATATTTACAAAGAATATTAAAATTACTTTGCTAGTTTTTATATTTAAAATTATGAAACTTTATTATATATATAAATCTGTATATTTTAATATTTATTCAACTTATAAAAATGGTAGATTTTTAACATTATTGTAAAAACAAGTTTCCTAAAAAAGTAAAAAATAAATAAATTACCATGACTGCAAACTGAAAAAATACTTCAAAATACAAAAAAAGAATTACATAATGCCATGTGCAAAATGTTAATAGAACACTGCCATTGGATCAGCAGACTGCGTAACTTCTGTGTGGTCATAGTGTTATAGATATGAATATGACGACTGTTTATATGCCCACAGTGATCGTCATCAACAATCTTGTCCTGTTATGTACACTTTTGAATTCTTTGTATTTTGTTGACTTCACTAAAGCCATAATGTCCTGAATGATGGAAACAGCACTTTTTTCGGTCCAAGTTCCTCAGTGGCATCATGTGACTACACAGATTGCAGTATGTTTTTGAGAACACTATATTCAAACAACATAAGAAAAAATAAGACAATGACAAAATTATGTCTGCCAAAGGTTATGTGTGTCAGTTATGAGCCCTAGATCTTGCTTTGCTTACATAAGTTTATGTGGGTAAAACACACCATCACATTTCACATGGACAGAACAGATATTGTAGGAATCAAAAAGACCAGCATCAATAAATAAATATTTTGACAATTAAAAAACAAAAAATGACACTGGTACAAAACAATGTGTTCTGTAACTTTAAAGCAAACTGAATTCCTGAATCCCATGTTTGTACAGATTTTCTTATACAAGAAAAACCACGACAAACAAAAAATAAAATACTAAATTATTCATGCCTATATTTCTAAATCTGAGTTATGATGTAGACTGGTTACGGGTAGCTGCCTAATTAGCATTAACTATATAATAAACTAATCAATTAACAACTGAAATTCAACTACCAGAAACAACATACCGGGATTTCTTAATCCAGTCTTTGTCCCTTCTATGACTTTCCTTCTCTCTGTCTCGATCCTTCCGGATTCTGTCCTTGTCCTTTTCTCTCTCTCTGTCTTTTTGTCTACGATCTCTGAAAAGCAGGAACATAACATGAGGAAATTAAACATATATTTTATTTTTAAAATAGCAATTTACTAAAGTTCTATTAAGATTATTACTTTCAGTACCTCAACTTTACAGCACCCAATAAAATTACTTAAAATTTTGTAATGAGCAAAATCAAAAACCTGTCTGGAGATTTAGAATGGCTGCGCGAGTTCTTCCGTTCGCGTGAGCGATAGCGCTTGCGTTCTTTAACTGGAGAACTCTTTCGTTCTCGCTCCCGGGAAGGTGATCGGCTACGTTTACGCTCTCTACCAGAAATATTCATGTCTCTTTTGTCTGAAGAATCACCAGCCATCTGAAAAAAATTTAAACAGATTACATAATAGCATTTTACTGAAGTTTGAAGCTGCAATGTTATTAATGTTGCAAATGTTTTAAACATGAGTAGAGAGAGCTTTTGTAGAAGTGAAGGCTACTTAAGATTTTATATACTTTACTCTTTTAAAAATCAGTTTATGATTTTTACTTCAAGAAAATACAAGTGTTATTACATTGATATTTTAACATAATAATGCCACTTTTTTGTACTTTATTTTAGAGGAATAAGCTGAAGTGGTGGGCGTGGTAGCTCAGTGGTTAGGGCTTTGGGCTGTCAATCTGAAGGTTGGGGGTTCAAATCCCAGGTCCACTGAAGTTACCAATGTGGGACCTTGAGTAAGACCCTTAACCCTCATCGCTCAAGGGATGCTGTATTAACCCTGTGCTCACCTTGTAAGTCGCTTCGTATAAAAGCATCTGCTAAATGACCAAATGTAAATGTAAATGTAAATGAAGTAAAGGCACATAAAATAGTAGGCTGTGAATAGGTGGGTAACAACTGCAAGTATTGGCATGAGAATGAGGAACTTTTAACCTGATATTTTTCTTTTAAATTCTTGATATAATTCAGAATGTGTTGTTTCATCAATAATGGCAAGCTGCTATCAAATGTAGCAAAACAAGCCCAATCCATGATACTACCAGTATCTGTTTCACATGTGAAATAATGTTCTTATGCAGAATTGCAGTGTTTTGCGTTCTCCAAACATATCGCTTTTTATTTAAACCAAAAAGTTCTATTTGTCTCATCTGTCAACAAAACTGTCAACATTCCAATATCCTTCTACCTTGTCCACATGATCTTTAGAAAATTGCAAATGGACTTCCGGCTAGAGGACGTATGGTGTAAGACGTGTTCCAGTGGGCTCCGCCGGAGTATTAATAGCAATATATTATTCGGCCCCTTAAATTTACTTTACTTACACGTTTGTTTTTACATTACACGTTTCCGTGCATAAATATATGTTTTGTGCGTAAAATGCCCCCAAAAACGAACAAAAGTGGAAGTTCCTCCGCGCTGCGGCACGGGCCTGCTGCTTCGGGGTCGACTGCGCATCCTGCCTCGTCACCGGGGCCTGCTGCTGGATGTTCGTGTCTTGGAGACGTCGCTAACTTTAAAGCTGACCTTTTCTCTGCATTATGCACAGATATTGTAGAGGTGATTAAGTCTGAGCTGCAAACTGCAATGCGAGTCGAATTATCCTCACTTCAATCTGAGATGCAGGCGCTTAGGGCGGAATTCTCGAACAGTATGGTGATGGTACAGATCGATATTATCCAGCTAAAAAGTTTGACTAAGGAGATGGAGCGTTCTCGGTCCTGTTGTACCGACGATATTACGGCCCTGCAGGACAAGTTACAAACCCTGACCTCCGAAGTATCAAGACCGATGTGAAGACCTAGAGGCCAGGTCGCTTCGTAACAACATCTGCATTGTAGGAGTGCCCGAGGAGTGCCCTTCTCCAGCACAGACGCCGTGTCAAAGCTGCTGAAGGATGCATTTAAGCTCGATTCTGCCCCGGTGCTCGACAGGGCGCACCGGTCCTTACAGCCCAAACCCTGTGAAGGCGAGCGACCTCGATCGTGGCCAGGTGCCATTACTACTCTGACTGTGCTGCTATCCTACGGCGAGCCAGAGAGTTGAGGCAGGTTAAGGTGAATGACATGACCGTTTCAGTCTTTCCTCATCTCACAACTAAGTGTGCGCGGGCTCGTGCGGCATTTAACGATGTCCGGTGGCAGCTACGTGAGATCCCGGGGCTGAGGTTCGGTCTGTTACACCCTGCGCGGCTGCGGGTCACTTATAACGGCATGGAGAAGGTATTCACTTCAGCAAGTGAAGCTCAGTCTTACATTCACGCAGTGAAACGATAAATTCTCTTATCTTAACGAAGTTGAGAGGAACTGTGCACTGTGAGTGGCGCTGTTGCGTTAACCGAACGATCACATTTTTACGGTAACGACGGTGTATACAAGTTTCACTTTAATGCATATTTCGTTGAATTACACTGAGTTATTTAATGACTGATGTTTGTTCCATCTTTATTATTGTACGTTAATGTTGGAATGGAAACGTTTACATTATATAACTACAATTTAGATTTTATTGTTTAGATTTTACCAGGGCCTTTTTATTTTGTTTACTTTGACGGAGTCCCTGAGGGTTTGTTTAAAATGGCTCATACTGGAGTCTGCACTGCCGATTTCATAGTTCAGGGGTGTAAGCTTTTGCAGTGTACTATGGGGTTATTTAAGGGGGCGGTTATGGTCACATCTTTAGTTTTTTTTTCCCCCTCTTCTTCTATCTCCTTTCCTAGAGGTATAGTCTTTCTGCCACACATTATAAAACATTTATATGTCAGACTATTGGCAAATGGTTAGTGGGATACGTGATTCAAGGAGCCAGGGCCACTCCTCTATTCGGTTCCTCAGCTGGAATGTTAGGGGCATGGGTAACCCCATTAAAAGATCTAAAGTATTTTCCCGTTTGAAGCATTTTAATCCTGTTTTTCTGCAAGAAACTCATTTAAGAATTAAAAATCACTTCCAACTTGCATGTCCCTGGGTAGGCGAGGTTTATCACTCTGGGTTTGACTCCAAAGCTAGGGGTGTTGCGGTTTTAATTAACAAAAGAATAAAATATTCAGCTTCTAAAGTCATAGCTGACAAACATGGTTGATCACTTGTGATTATTGGTAGTTTGATACATAACTCAGTGCTGTTGGTCAATTTGTATGCTCCAAATTTTGACAACCCTGATTTCATGAACAAGCTTTTTGAAAGTTTACCCTCCATAAACACACACATTAATTCTCAATTGTGTAGAGATTTCAATTGTGTTATTGATCCGTCAATGGGTCGTTCCAACCCTCGTGCTTTGAACCCTTCACTCATGTCCAAAGCAGTGATTGAGTTTATGGCAAAAAATGGTTGTGTTGACCGTTGGAGGTTTATTAACCCCCAAATCAAAGAATTTTCCTTTTTTTCACAAGTGCATCATACGTACTCCTGGATTGATTATTTTTTTTATTGATAGTTCTTTGATTTCTAAGGTTTTATCTACCAAATATCACGCAATTATTATTTCAGATCATGCATCCCTTACATTAGATATACAACTGGCAGGTAACTGTCCTTACTCACCATCCTGGAGGTTTAACTCTCTTTTATTGTCAAACGAGGAATTTAACTGTTTCATTCTTTCAGCCATTGACAGCTTTATTGAGTTGAATAAGAGTGATACAGTTTCATATTCTCTCCTTTGGGAGTCACTTAAGGCATATTTGCGGGGCCAAATTATTTCAAACTCTGCTCACAAAATCAAACTGCGAAGAGCCAGGTTGGAGGAGCTTAATTCACGTATTCTTTCTATTGACCAATCACACTCAATTAGTCCATCCCCAAATTTACTCAAGAGTCGCCTTGAGAGTTGCAAAATGAGGTTGACCTCATTAGTACATGTGAAGCAGAGCGATTACTCCTGCACTCCCGTTCCTCTTATTATGAACATGGTGATAGGACAGGCCGTCTCCTTGCTCATCAACTTCGAAGGCATGCCACTACACGTCGCATCAATCAACTCAGAGATGCATCTGGAATATTAGTTTCGGACCCTGCTACCATCAATAATAAATTTAAATTATTTTACATGTCATTGTATCAGTCTAAATCATCAGTAGATACCAATTCACTGGATAACTTTCTTAGTAATGTAGCTATACCCAACCTAGACTCTGGGCTTGCTGAGGAGCTGGATGCTCCTTTAGCATTGGAGGAAATAATAAATACAATTAATGGCATGCAGTGTAAAAAAAAGTCCCTGGTCCGGATGGATTTCCAGTTGAATTTTTTAAGAAATTTAAAGCCAAATTGGGTCCTTTACTATTAGCCGTATATAATGAATCTATTGAGCAAGGATCCCTTCCTGAGACACTAACACAAGCTTTCATTATATTACTTTTAAAAAAGGATAAGGATCCAGATTCTTGCAGCTCATACAGACCCCTCTCACTGTTAAATGTTGTTGCTAAAGTGTTGGCTAAAGCTTTGGCTTTCAGACTTGAAAAGATCTTACCAAATATCATATCCGAAGAACAGACGGGTTTTATAAAAGGGAGACAATTGTTTTATAAATTCCTTACTCTGTTCAATATAATATATTCTGGACATTCGGATGCAACTCCTGAGGTAGTGATCTCTTTAGATGCAGAAAAGGCAATTGACTGTGTGGAGTGGGACTACATTTAAGGTACTTAAAAATTTTGGATTTGGTGACAGATTTATTTCTTGGATACAGCTTTTATATACCAAGCCACAATCTAGTGTACGTACTAATAATGACCAGTCCTGCTATTTTAAATTGGAGCGAGGTACTCGCCAGGGGTGTCCATTGTCGCCTTTGCTATTTGCACTTGCCATTGAACCACTTTCAATTTTACTGCGGCAGTCCACCCTCTGGCACGGCATATCTCGCACTGGTATCATGTGTAAGGTGTCACTTTATGCTGATGATTTGCTGCTATACATTTCGGATCCTCTTTCAAGTATTTCATCTATTCTTTCAATGTTAAGGAATTTTGGTAAATTCTCGGGATACAAAGTCAATCTTTCAAAAAGTGAGTGTTACCCAGTAAATAAATTGGCATTGCAAATCAATCAGTGTGATATTCCTTTTAAACTCAGTAAATCTGGCTTTAAATATCTTGGTGTCTTTGTAACGCGAAATCTATTGACCCTCTGTGCAGCAAATTTTTCTCCTCTAGTTGATCTAACCAAGTCTGACTTTCAGAACTGGCGAAATCTCCCCTTGTCAATATTGGAAGAATCAATGCAATTAAAATGAATATTCTGCCTAAATTTTTATTTTTGTTTAACTGTATTCCCATATGTCTACCCAAATATTTCTTCAAATCATTGGATCAATGTATTACTCAATTTTGTGCAATGGTAAGGTGTCCAGAATCCGCAAGGCGTTACTACAGAGATGTAGGTTCAGTGGTAGGCTTGCACTTCCAAACTATATTACTTGGTGTAATTAATCTGAGACTGTTTGGAGTAGACTTTAAGCTAATTCCTGCACCAAAACTTCATTGCTAGCTTTACTTACCACTTCCCTTCCTTGTAACCCTGTTGGCTTCACAACTAACCCAGTTCGAATTTGGTTGCAGATTAGGAGACATTTCAAATACACAGCAGCTTCCACTTTAACACCTATAACTGACAACCACCTATTTCCACCATCTCATACTGACCAGATTTTCATGCAGTGGCGAAATAAAGGCATCAAATGTTTTAAGGATCTTTATAAAGACAGAATCTTCTGTGAGTTTTCATACCTGGCTGTGAAATTTAATTTACCACCTTCGCATCTTTTCAGATATTTCCAGGTCAGGCACTGCTCTCGGTTGCTGTTTCCACAGTTTCCAATTCTACCATCGATAAATCCATGGGAGGATTGGTTAAGTGGCAAAAAATTTCTCAAATTTACACTCCGTTTCTTTCTAATGATAATTTATCATCACTCTAATGATAATTTACCAAGTAAAAACGGCTTGGGAAGCTGAGTTACAGACAAATTTTACAGATGTGTGGTGGAATAGGGCTATGGAAAGGATACACACCAGCTCAATATGTGCCAGATTTGGTCTAATCCAGTTTAAAATCTTTTACAGAGTTCATTTTTGTAAATCGAGGCTAGATAAAATCTACCCTAATGTTAATGACTGTTAATGAATGTAATAGATGCCACGCCTCCCCATGCAACTTAAGCCATATGTTTTTCAACTGTCTGTCGCTATACCATTTCTGGAATAATTATTTCATTATTATGTCCAAAATTCTTAAAACGAATATTGAAATTTGTCCGGCAATAGCTTTATTTGGGGTTCCTACAGACTGCACTCATTTCTATGCTGAGCAACTGGATGTTTTGGTCTTCTCTTCATTAATAGCTAGACGCCGTATATTGCTTCTTTGGAAATATGAGAACCTCCAACCGTTTTATAGTGGCTGAAAGACACCTTAACATTTCTTAAATTGGAAAAAATTAGATATTCAATAAAAGGTAGCAACAGCAAATTTGGCAAAAGATGGCACAGGTTTATTTCAAGTCTTTTAATTGTTCGGCTTTTGACTGACCTCTCTTTCCTCCATTGCTTTTTTAAAAATATTTTATTTTACTTTATTTTCAATCTTTCCCTTTCTTTTTTCTTGTGTTATTTGGGGGGGCTAAGTTGAAAGCAGTTTTCTTTTTTTTTTTTTTACAATAATTTTATATGTTGTTTATAGGCGCACCAGTGTGTATTTATTTGTGTATAAATCATGCACGGTGTGTATTCATGTTAACTGCTCTTTAATAAAAATAAACAGATTTATAAAAAAAAAAAAAAAAAAAAAAAAAAAAAAAGGAAATTGCAAATGAGCAGCAATATTCATTTTGCAATGGCTTTCTCAATCCTATCCTGTCCTGCACACCATTGCTGTTCAGTGGTCTCCTGATGGTGAACTTAAGAACATTAACATTAAAGTAAGAAAGGCCTTACAGTTGCTTAGAAGTTACTCTATATTCCTTTGTGACCTTGTCGACTATTAGGTTATTTTCTTCAATAAATAAATAAATGACCATGTATAATATTTGTGTCATTTATTTAACTATGTTTCATTTATCTACTTTTAGGACTTGTGTCAAAGTCTAACAACAAAGCTAACTATGCCAGCTCTCCTGTCCATCCAGCTTTCCAACGTCTGCTCCCTGAAGTGTAAACTACATCCGATTTCAGAGAACTACACAACAAGAAGCTAGGGACTGCTGCATCTTTGTTTTCATGGAGACGTGGCTGAAAAACAGACTTCCCAAATCTGCCAATCAGCTAGCTGGACTAGCAGAGTTTTGTGCCTACAGAAACTCAGCTTTGTCTGGGAAAACTCACAGCGGAGGTCTGTGTGTTTACATCAACACAAGAACGCTCAAGAGTAGTTGATGTACACCACTATGAACGGACTTGAAAACGCACATCCCGACAGACTGTTTATTATTGCTGAAGAGTTCAACCATGTGAATCTCAAGTCAGTTCTTCCTAAATTCCAACAACATGTTTGCTCCTCTTGCATCAACGTTCCCTTGATGAATCTTGTTTACATGAATATTTGCATACTGGGCAGAGACCCTTGTGTACTCAAATCACTCTGTTATGTTAATTTCAGGATACAGACCACTTGTCAGACAATCAAAACTGGTTCTGAAGCAGGTAAAAACCAGGCGAGCACTTCAGGACTGTTTTGAGATGTCCTAAGCAGAAGCCATGGTTAACTGGAGAGGTTCATGCTCTGCTCAAGAGTAAAAACTCTCCCAGCTCCAACTTTCACCACATTTGACAGAGAGACCATCAAGAGCATCCTGAGCAGCTGCATCACTGCCTGGTTTGGAAACTGCACTGTATCAGATCACAAGTCCCTGCAGTGGGTAGTGAGGACAGCTGGGATCATCAGTATCTCTTTCCCCTCCCTCACAGACATTCACACAACACGCTGAATCCACAAAGTAATCAACAGTGTGGATGATCACATTCCAACAATATAAAGTGGTGTACAGTATATAGTGGAAGAAGACAATGTTATCCAGGAACAAGGTTCTACATATAACAGTAACTACACAACTCAAAGCACACATGTGCAAATAGTTTGTGCAAAACAATTACAGGACAGTACATAGGGCAATAAACAGTAATAATTCAAGTAAATGGGAGGGAACAGTGCAGATGGCCCAGTATTGGTGTAATTCTCAAGGTGCAAAAATATATCCATGGTTGTAAATGCAAACAAAGTTAAGAGCAATTTTGTCCACCTGCACACATTCACTGCTTTAGAAAATGACAGTTGTGTTATAATGAAATGTAAAAAATAATCATAATAATAAAAAAATTTAAATAAAAATAATAAATAAAAGAGTAGATGAAAAATAGAGTAGATGTAGGGGTAGCGCGGTGAGGTCTTAGAATTAGATTTTTTAATATTATTAAGCTTGTTTACTTATCCAATCTTATTTTCTATGAATTTGCTTTTAAATAGTTTCCTACAGTAGAAGTGCAAGTTTTAGCTGAATAAACAAAATCCACAATATAAATAAAAAAAAAACATTAGCAAATGTATCAGTTATTTTATTGAGCATTGCATATGCATTTTAACATTTTGTGCTATTAAATGAATTACCATTTCTACAGTAAAAAAAAGAAAAACCCTTAATGTGTACACAATGTAGATGTGGGGATAGTGAATAATAATTGGATTTTTTTAATTGTATTAAGTTTCGAAATGTGGTGTTTAATTACCAAGTTTTAATTTATATGAATTTAATTTAATTTATATGTTTCCAACATTAAAAGTGCATAACTGGTTATGGTTGCAATACTCTCGGCTATAAAGGCACACAAGACAAGAAAGGCAAACAACGTGACCGATGATTTATATGTGGAGCTGTAGTGACCGCTGTTTTTAAACCCCTAACGGAAAAGCTCAAATCCGATAAGCTAGGTTCTCAGTCGAAGTTTTGCAGTTGCAATAGCAAAACAATTGTACTCAAAACACGTTAGTAACGCGAATTCGGCTGGAAAAAAACAAGCAAAACAGGTTTATATCTAATTAGTATATACTACATGCAGAGTTTAAGTTGTGGCTGCTATGCTGTTTCCTCATGTAGCCTGTAGCTTGAAGCTTCAACGTATAGATAACATTTTTACGGTATAACGCCAAAGCAAAGAGAACAAGACAAAGACCAAAGTATACGTGTGTTTGTGCGCTTTCATTTAAATACTTAAGTATAATGTGTTTGGCTTACCTTAAAACAACAAATGGTCCTTTGAAACTAGCAATGTGTAAAGAACTTCCGGCAAAGGTTTTTCCTTTTCTTCTTCAGAGGCAGTTCTCATTTAAAAGTAAATTATCGCCACCTATAGGACTGGAATTAGAAGCGCCATCCGATATTTTCTTCAACTTTTCATTCATTCGTTATCTTTCGCTTTATCCTCTAGTAGGGTCGCGGTGGGGTTCCCCATGCCCATCCAGGGGAGAACGTTTCTGGCGCTGGTCAAATACACTTAAGACGAGGCCACCAGTCCATTTATTATTATCATTTATATCCATTTGTTATTAAGTCATTATTTTGAGATTGGCGACGAGGATGGCTTTACTCCTGAATTCCACCACCACCAGCAAAAGCGTTTACTCCTGGATTCGGATATTTGATAACTACGTACAGGCCCTGTGCGAAGAAGAAAATAAGTCATTATTTTGAAATACTAAGTCATTGTTTTGAGTTACTAAGTCATTCTTTTACTATACTAAGCCATTATTCTCAGATCAGAATCAGAATCAAACTTTATTGGCCAAGTATGTTCACACATACAAGGAATTTGTATTTGGTTGCAATAGCTCACAGTGCGCAATAAGTGACAGACACACCCAAACTAGCATTCCTCCTACACACACACGTGCGCGCGCATGCACGCACACTCACACACACACACACACACACACACACACACACACACACACACACACACACACACACACACACACACACACACAGAGACACACCTGTAAACATGACAATTGTGCAATTGTGCAGATTGTATTTCAATTAAAGTGCTAGTGCAATACTGTAATGGATAGATAAAATAGATGAGAATGGAAGAAGACTGGTTGAGAGTGTTGAGAATGTTTCCAGAAGTAGTGTTTTAATGTTCAGCTGTTCATTAGTGTGATGGCGTGTGGAAAAAAGCTTCTCCGTAATCTGGAGGTCTTGATCCTCAACTGACTGAACCGCCGGCCTGAGGGAAGATACTGGAACAGGTGATGTCCAGGGTGTGATGGATCACGGACGATGTTCTCTGCCCACTTCCTGGTTCTGGCAGTGTGCAGGTCTGAACATAGACAATATCTGCATTAAGTACCAAGCATTAAGTATTAAGTACTAGCCATTAAGTACCAAGTTGAGGTCTCCTATTACAAACGTGGTGTTAGAGTGATCAGCAAGTGAAGTGAAGAAGTTATGGAAGGGGTCATCAACGTTTGGTCCATATATACTAGCAATACATAACTCCATATTTTGACCTACAAGTTAAGTATTATAAATCTGCCTTAAGGATCTGATATCGTGTTCCTAATAAAAAAGTTTATCCTTTTCTTAATTAGTATAGCTACACCCCTTTGTTTAGTGTTGTAACAGGCGGAGTAAGCGTGAGGAAACTGTGTAGAGGAGAGTGTGTGTGCAGATGTTCTGGACATATGTGTCTCTTGTAGGAATACAATGTCGGCCTTCAAATCATTTAACCGATTATCAATTTTAACCCTCTTGTCCCTCAAGCCAAATCCATGTACATTCCATGAGACAAACCTCAGTGTGCCCATATTAAACTAAACTGAGAGTGAGTTATGTGCTCACCAAAGATGTGTGAGCGAGCGTGCGTGGGCATGCGAGTGTGTGTGTGCACTGTGTTGAATCTGTATATTGTGTGCACTGTGCAACACGTGTGCTGTGTGACAGTTATGATGGGTGCAAAAAGAGAAGGATTGTGTATAAGGGAGAAAGAAAGATAAAGGAAAAGAGAAAAATAATAATAACCATAAAACATCCATCCATCCATCCATCCATCCAAACATTCATATATACATACATACATGCATACATACATACATACATACATACATACATACATACACATATACATCCATACTTTTTAACCAAACAATGTCCTGCTAACTGAACCAGCATTAATTGATTTAAACAGACATATGTAATGAGCCTTTAGATAAGAAGAAGGCTTGTTTATGGACACCGTTCACCTGATCAATACAGCCATGGCATGGTTTCCTGGTCCCAGTGGAGTTGTCCATTTACATAAAGTTTATCCACTGTGATGACTGCTTGTGCGCCTTCTTGGATGTATTTTTGGAGAGGGAACAGGATCCTGCGTCGCTCCAAGATCTCTTTGGGAAACTGATCGTTGACGCTGAAGTCCGTTCCTCTCAGCTCTCGTTCGCGGCTCTTCACTAGCTCTTTTTGTTTATATCGTTCAAATTTAGCCACGATAGGTCTGGGCCTGTGTCCACCGTGTCTCTTAGCTCCTATACGGTGAACACGATCGAAGCTGATGAATTGAACGGTGTCTTCCGGGAACTTCAGGTAAGTTTGCATGAATTCCTTTATTGTTTTCTTAGGGTTTTCCTCCGTTTTCTCTGGTAGCCCAGAAAATACGAGGTTTTCCCTCATGCTGCGTGCTTGGAGCTCGATGACGGTTTCTCTTATTTTTTAATTTTCTTCTGAATGCCGGGTCATTCCCTTGGTGAGGGAATCCACCGATTCTCTAAGAATAGTATTCTCTGCAGCAACAGTCTTTCAACCTGTAGTTGGACTCCTGGAACTTCTACAGAGCCTGGAACTGCTTGTGGAGAATTTCCAAAGTGGAGAGGCGAGCATCTCTGAACAGATTCTTATCAATGGATTCCAATACATCCATCATGTCGCTGGAGTGAGAAGATGCCTCTGGAGAATCTTCAGGGCGACTCCTTTTGTTTGGGGCTCCTTTTTTGCTAGAAGGAATGTTAGGTTTTTATAATACTTTTAAGTAATTTGGTAAAAGTAATAATGTAAAGTAAAACTCATGATGAGTTAAATAGTTCAGGGAACAGAGAAAATGACTATTTGATGAATGAGCATGGGAAAGAGTATGAATGTCCAGTTGCAGGGTCAGTGGAGAGATTTGAATAATGGGACTGTCAACAAGACCCTGTCATAAATTCATACCCCTGAGGGGGGCAGAAAGCAGGACCAGATGGGTTAGAAGATAGAGATGTTTTGGTCAATGTACACATGAGAAAAAAGACTGTAGTCTGGAGGGGGCGCACACACAGAAGAAGCAGGTCACGCCCTCCTGAAGGACTTAAATGGACGAACTAGAGGACTTCGGTCAGAGCTCTCTCATCAATCGTGGTTGCCTGCCATTGATGATTTTTCTGTACACTTGGTTGTCTATTCAGTAACTTGCATTAAAATCTGTTTGGAACAACCTGCATCTCCAAGGCCGTTTATTGAACATCTAACAGGAATCAGCATTTTGTCTGGCTTCCCCATGACAACACGCTCAAAACACTCATCGATATAACTTTGCAAACTGTCCAAATCTTCTTCATCGTCCTCCAGTGCACTTCTTGTACTACTGATTATCTGGCCCCTACGGTCGCGAAATGGGGGGACATGACCAAGAAAAAAAAAAACTTCCTCGAACACATCTGGTTGCCTGGCCTGATGAATGTCCTCTGGTCAAGGCGTGGCAGGTGCCCTCTGGCTGCGTGATAAGGCAGACGTCCTCTACGGACGAGGCATGGAGGACGCCCTCTGGCTGTGTGGCAAGGTGGACGGCCTTTGCGGACAAGGAGCAGCGGACACCCTCTGTGGACGGAGTATGGAGGACGCCCTCTGGCTGTGAGACGAGGTGGCCGCCCTCTGCGGACGAAGCTAGGCAGACGCCCTCTGGCGGCATGACAAGGTGGATGCCCTGTGTGGGTGAGGTGTGGAGGATGCCATGAGGATGGGCTGAGCGGCATGCGGCCCCTTGCAGACGGGCTGGGTGGCATGCGGCTCCTTGCGGACGGGCTGGGTGGTGTGCTTCCCCCTGCGGACGGGCTGGATGGGGTGCGGCCCCTTGTGGACGGGCTCGGCAGCGTGCTGCCCCTTGTGGACAGGCTCGGCGGCGTGCGGCCCATTGTGGACGGGCTCGGCAGCGTGCGGCCCCTTGTGGATGGGCTCGGTGACGTGCGGCCCCTGGATGGGCTGGGTGGCCCCTGGATGGGCTGGGCGGCGTGCTGCACACCTCCACATCCCACCACCATGGCCCCCTGCACAAGCTGGGAGGTGTGCGGCTGAGAGGCGGGAACGCACGCTGGACGGGCATCTGCGGGTTTGCACGCTGGAGGGGCCTCTGCGGGTTCGCACGCTGGATGAGCTGTCACTAGGATGGCACGCTCAGGAGGGCTGGTGTGCTTGCACCCACTGGCATGTGGGTGTGAAGAGCACCCTCTGGCTGGCTGGCCATGTCAGCACATCCTCCACCTCTGCCTCGGGATCGCTATCCTGCACACAACATAAATACACCCCCTCAGCAAGACCCAAGGACAGAGCCACAGAAGTGTAAGACAGGGGGCAACAGAGGGATATTCACACTATAGACATCCTCACATAACAGTGGTAATTCAGGTAACGCCCCCTCGCAGTGCGACTCAGGTGTAGCATGCTCCGGCTCAGCCTCAGCTGCAGCACATTCCCCGTGTGCAGCGTGCATCATGGGCTCCGCACCCCCCACGGGCAAAGCACGAGCCTCCCGCCCCTTACGCACCTTGCCCCTGCACTCGGGTCGGCTCCTGGGCTTGGATGACGTCGAAGCCTCTTTGAGGTGACGATCCACGCCGTGTGGCAAGATAGCTTTGGCCACTGGTCCAGTGATTAGAGCAGGACATGGGGCGGCAGGATGTGTGTTGACACAAACGAATCTCAGCATTCATACCGTACACAAAATCAGCACACTCCTCAGACTTGTAAGACTCGTCACCCTGTTGGTTCACCACCTCCACATGCCACCTCCATGGTCTGGCCATGAACCACAAAGGAGAGCACTGACTACCACATGAATACGTGAATACCACAGCCAAGATGGGGGGGAACACTGGCGTAGCTAGCGCCGAATATGTAGCCGTGGCAAGGCGGGCCGACGCATTCGTGGACACACCGTAGGACGCCGCGAGTATCGGGGTTTACGGTCCCTGCAAAGAAAACTTTCAAAAATCGCTTACCTGTGCTCTGGACTCCCCAAATTTGGCTGGCACGTTGTTTCTGTCACGCTCACCTACCTCGAACAAAAAGGCTGCGCAAAGGTAGTGCAAAGCCGAAGTGCTATAATGCACTGAAGGGAGCATAGATACTGAAGGGAGCAGAGATATTGAAGAGTGAAGAAACACCCAAAACACAAAAGGTACAGAAACGGCAAGCTGACATCAAAAACAAAATCAAGAACGTGCATGGAGGAAGGGGAATACGGAAACTAAATACTCAAAACAACTGACCACGTGCACAAAAAAATCAATGAACAAACAGAGTTAATGAACTAAAATACAGAACGTGAACACAAAATCTAATTAACTAAAATAAGGAACAGGTGCCCTAGGCACGTGTTACAGAATGCTACCAGTGTCATGCTGGTTCTTATGTTAATCAAATGATTTTTGCTTGTATTTTTTTAGTAAGTAAGTAATTTATTTATATAGCGCTTTTTACAACACTACATTGTCACAAAGCAACTTTACAGAATCAACAGTAGCAACAACAGTGTAGGACACTATTGTACAGATTGTGTCGAGATCGGTTGACAATATTTAACAAATGGAAAAACTCTAACATCTGGAAAACTATATGTAAGTCCTGCAGGACCACCAGTCCAATTAATATCCAGTATTCGTCGTAGCCGCAGTGCTTTAGCAGAGCCATGGATGAAGATCTGACTACACCTCCAGGAAACCGGCCACACCTAAAATAAACACACAAGGAAAGCAGTTAGAGCTAATAATAAAGCACAGCATTTAAGTAATAAGTAATTCATTGATACATACATAATACAGTGCAGCATGTGACTCAGGCATCACTGACACCCACCTAATGATGAGGTGGGTGAAGAGGTGAAACGCCAGCACATACTGGTCACAGATTACCAACCCAAAACAGCAAAGCCTGAGATCTACACCTTTATCTACAGGGAATTAATTAAACAAAAGATTAAATAGACATGTTTTTAATTTACTTTTACAGATTAATACTGATTCAGAAGGCAGGAAGAATAAGGTTATCAAGGTTTAACATAGTGTTAGAAGCTTTGTTCTTGGGTCCAACTATTAGAAACTCATTTTTATCAGAATTTAGCGGTAAGAAGTTTTTTGACATCCATATTTTAATATCTTGGATGCAGTCCTCGAGCTTACTGACTGAACGAACATCATTAGGGTTAGCTGAAATGTATAACTGTGTATCATCTGCATAAGAGTGGAAACTGATTCCATGTTTACGAATTATTGATCCCAATGGAAGCATATATAGGAGTGGACCCATAGGAGTGGACCCAGAACTGACCCTTGCGGAACACCATATTTAACTTTAGCAAGATCAGAACATTGGTTGTTAACACAGGTGAATTGACATCAATCTGTCAGGTAGGATTTAAACCACTGGAGGGCAGATCCTGTAATGCCCACAGTGTTTTCTAATCTATCAACTAAGATGTTATGGTCTAATACAGGGGTGCCCAATACATCGATTGGGTGGCAGGTAGATCGTGATGGAAGTTTGGAAAAAAAAGCGATCACGTGTCATCGCATTTTTTACGGCACAGTATCAGAATCACTTAGAAACACGCGCACACATTTAACACACACAATGTGAGTCATTCTGAATCGCGATCTATATCGCTGTGCAAGCGAGCAGTCTGCCCCCCTCCGTCTCTCTCGCTATTCCCAAAAGGTTAAAATCCGAAGCACTGCCTTGCGAATCATCTACATTAAATAGTTTCTGCTTGTGTTTTTACACTTTATTTGACTGACAAGATGAGTGAAGGATTTTGCTCCAAAATAATTAAAATACCACTTGCCTTTAGAGTGAGAGGATGAATATTTTTTTTGCAATGTCAAACTCAAAATGCATTTGCTTTTATTAATATTCATGTTCTGTTTGGGAAAATGCATGTTACAGTGATTCTTTTACATTTGTGCTGTATACTGTGTGTTTGGTTGTTTGGGTGTACTAAAATCAGGTCTTCGCCATGCTATTTGCTGGAATGTCCATCTATCCATTATCTTCCGCTTTATCCTCTACTAGGGTCGCAGTGGGGTTCCCCATTCCCATTTAGGGGGAGAACGTTTCGGGTGCTGGGCAGATACATCCAGAACAGGGCACCATTCTATCACTGGACACACACAAACACTATATGGGGCAATTTTATTTATTTTTTAATTTAGAATCCATGTTTTTGGACTGTGGGAGGAAACCCACGTGGATGCGGGGAGAACATGGAAACTCCACCCAGATTGGGATTCGAACCAGGAATCCCTAGCGCTGAGAAGAGAACATGCTAACCACTAAGCCACTCATTTGCTGGAATGTTTTGTTAAAATAGAAAATTCTGTGAAAATGGCAATCTGAAGCAGTCTTTTCTATGCTGATTCGACAATACTAACATGATGTGTGTAAACAGGTTTCAATATAAAAGCCTAAAAAAAAGATTAACCCTGGTAGATCTCAATGGAAAAGTAGATCTCGGGCCAGAAAAGTGTGGGCACCCCTGGTCTATAGTGTCAAAGGTTGCGCTAAGATCTAATAAGACAAGAAAAGAGATTTGGTTATTTTCAGAGGACATTAATAAATCATTAACGACTTTAATTAAGGCTGTCTCGGTGCTATGGTGAGAACTAAAACCTGACTGATAAACTTCATGAATGTTATTTTATCACTAAAGAAATGCATGAAATAATTGCTGCTGAATGTCACACCCCCTACCGCGGATGTCCCACGGGCAGAAGCCATGGTGCGTGGGGCGTCACCGGATTATTGAAGGGGCACGCTCATTGTCCCGTCCCGGGGCTCCACCTCCCTTGGGGATTATTTAAGACGCGGGATACCGCGGGATGGGCGTGTCGGAACGTCGTTGGTCGAGGGTGAGACCGGATCGTTGTTCGGAGCTAATTGCCCCCCCGTTAACATTACTCTGTGTTCTCCATCCCAGTGACCGGGCTCTCGTCCCCCAGCGCCCGGAGTCTTAGGTACACCAGGGCACCTGCACCAGAGCTGACGGGTCCCGGATACGCGGACTCCGCCCCATCCCTTTGTTTGAGTCGCTGCCGCACTTTGTGTTCTGGCGGGAGCGCTGCACGCTACCCCGCATCTTCATCAAGGTGTTTTTCATTGTTTTTTTCTTAAGCTCCTGTGGTGCATTGGAGGCTGGATTCCTGGAGTTAAATAAACTGGTACCTACTCTGAACTCGACCCACCTCGCCTCCATCCTTGGCAAACATGACACTGAACTGTGAGTGAAGACATGGTTTATGAAGATAAATCATGTATAACCAGGTAGAGGGGCATCATTTAATGCTAAGTATTCATTGGCCCTAATACAGGTTTCTGAGATATTTAGGAAGTTAACAGTAATTATTTCTTGAACTAGAGCTGATTTTGATGAAAGTGACCTAATGTTTAATAACCCAAGTTTTAACTTCAAAGTGTTTATGTCAGGGTTGGGAGTGCTAGGCCACTAGGTGCGCATGCTCCCTGAGTCAGTAGGCCAGCTATACATGCGTTTAGCGCTTATGTTACGTTTGGGGTGGTTTTTGAGCAACCGTAAGCAACCCGCCTTGCAGCCTCGGGACCAGTGATCTGCCCTGCGAGCCGCTCCGCACAGTTAGCGAGCACCAGAGCGCTGTTAACAGGCAGCTTCGCAGCTTGCGGATTGGGACTCTGTCGCTGCACGAACCGCTCTGTCCCTCCAGTCATCCACTCCGCGAGTGGTTCTATGCCGCCGGTAAGCCGCCCCGTAAGCCGCCACATGCCGTCAGCGATCCGCCGCTAGCCATCACCGTGCCGCTCCACGAGCCGCCCCGCTCCGTCGCTAATCCGCCCCGTAAGCCGCCGCTCATCGCCAGCGATCTGCCACTAGCCATCAGCGTGCCGCACCGCGGGCCGCCCCGCTCCGCCGGTAATCCGCCCCGTAAGCCGTCGCTCACTGCCAGCGTTCCGCCATTCACTGCCAGCCATCCGCCACTCACTGCCAGCGTTCCGCTGCTAGCCGTCAGCGTGCCGCTCTGCGAGTCACCAGTATTCCGCCCCGTGTGTCGCCGCGCGCCGTCAGCAATCCGCCGCTCGTCGTTAACAATCCGCCGTTCATCGCCAGCGTTCTGCCGCTAGCGGCCGTGGGGTCACGGATCCCGCATCCTCAAAGGGTCGCGTCGTCCTTGCGCTCTCAAAGGGTCACGTTGCCCTCGCGCTCTCAAAGGGTCACACCTTCCTTGCACTTTCAAAGGGCCACGCGGCCACCACGCTCTCAAAGGGTCACGTCGCCGCCGCGCTTTTTATAGGCCAGTTCGCCTTAGTGCCCTCAAAGAGTGTCGCCGCTCTTATGCCCTCAAGAAGCCGCATGACCTCTGCGAGTTTAAAGAGCCTCACCGGCCTCAGATGGCCATGCCGCCCTCGTGCCCTCAAAGAGGCCTCGCCGCCTTCGCGCCCCCTACAGGCCTCATCGCCATCGCGTCCTCATAGGGCCCCGGAGGGACTCGGGCCCCCTTTGTTTTTTTTTCTTTTCTCCTTTGGCCATAACTTGGCCATAACCCCCCGGTTGTTTTGGGGGGGGGGGGTGGTATGTCAGGGTTGGGAGTGCTAGGCCACTCCCCCCTGTTTTCTTACTTCGGCATTTGGCCGTTCGGGGTTCCCGTAGGTAGGGCCCATCCCCTAGAGCTGGGATTGGGTCCTACCTAATCACATGTGGCCTGCTGACTACACTTAAGGTGCGCATGCTCCCTGAGTCAGCAGGCCAGCTATACATGCGTTTAGCGCTTATGTTACGTTTGGGGTGGTTTTTGCTATGTCTTTGTTCGTTTCGGTTTTAGTTTTGTTTGTTTAGGTTATGTTTTGTTCCCGGCACGTTCCACCGTGCTTTCAGCGGCGTTCCCGCTGATTCGGATAATAAACGACCTCTTGTTGCTTACCTGGTCGCCTGGTTCGCTTCTTTGCACCACGTGCATCTCGCTCGTGTCTAGCACAGTGCAGCACCACCTTTGGACGGACTGCGCCCCCCATTTGTAACAGTTTATTACATTACTTGAGATAGTATTGATATTAATGAGATTTTTTTGGCACACTTTTTGGACTATTTTAGTTTTTTGCTCAATGCGATACTTAATAACTGTCTTAATGGAATGAGACCTAGTTATTGTATTCATTTATATTTATTACAAATAAATATTTATTTATTTTACAAAACAAATTGTTACAATGCGCCCAGCGATAGATTGGCGCCCTGTCCTGGGTGTATCTGCCAAGCGCCTAAAATGTTCTCACCTGAGTGGGCCTGGTCGGAACATAGATGTCCTCACAGAAGCTGATGTAGGATGTCACTGTGTCAGTACATTTGTCCAGGCCGCTTGTAGAGTCCTCAAACACACACCAGTCTTTTAACTCCATACAGTCCTGAAGCCTCTCTTTAGCCTCACTGGTCCACTTCTTCACAGTACTGACCACAGGTTTGGCCAACTTGAGCTTTTGTCTGTAGTTTGGGAGAAGATGGACCATAGAGTGGTCAGTACTAAAGTACTTCTGAGATACTAAATCATTATTTTGACTTACTAATCATTATTCTGACTTACTAATTCAATATTTTGAGTTACTAAGACATTATTTTGAAATAGTAAGTCATTATACTGAGATACTAAGTCATTCTTGGCGGCACAGTGGCTTAGTGGTTAGCACGTTCACCTCTCAGCACTAGGGATTCCCGGTTCGAATCCCCATCTGGGTGTAGTTTCCATGTTCTTCCCGTGCCAGCGTGGGTTTCCTCCGGGTTCTCCAGTTTCCTCCCACAGTCCACAAACATGGATCAAGTCAAGTGAGTTCTCCAAATTGCCCCATATAGAGTGTGTATGCGTGCATGTCTGTGTGAGTAAGTGTGTGCCCAGCGATGGGTTGGCCTCCACCTGCCAGTGGATTACAAACTTCCTCACTGGCAGAGAGCAGCAAGTGAGGCTGGGAAAGATCAGGTCAGGAACCAGGACCAACAGCACAGGAGCTCCACAAGGCTGTGTTCTCTATACCCGCTGCTCTTCTCACTGTACACAAATGAGTGTAGCTCCACGTGTCCCTCAGTCAAATTCCTGAAGTTTGCAGATGATCTGACAGTCATTGGTCTCATCCGGGACAGTGTCGAGTCTGCCTACAGACGGGTTGTGGAGCAGGTGGTCCTCTGGACCAACCACAACAACCTGGAGCTGAACACAGCCAAAACAGTGGAGATGAGAGTGGACTTCTGGAGAAGCCCTCCAACCCTTCCAGCACTCACCATCCTCAACAGTACTGTAATGGCTGTGGACTCCTACAAGTTCCTGGGCACAATAATCTCAAAGGACTTGAAATGGGACCATAACATCAGCGCCATCATCAAGAAGGCTCAGCAGAGGCTGTACTTCCTGCGTCAGCTGAGGAAGTTCAACCTGCCCAAGGAGCTGAGTTCTACACTGCCACCACAGAATCTGTCCTCACCGCATCCATCACATTGTGGGGCAGCTCAGACACCATACATGACACCCACAGACTGCAGTGCATCATCAGGTCTGCAGAGAGAACCATCGGTGTAAAGCTACCCTCCCTACCAGACCTGCACATGACCAGAACCAGGAAGCGGGCAGAGAACATCGTCCATGATCCATCACACCCTGGACATCACCTGTTCCAGTATCTTCCCTCAGGTCGGCGGTTCAGTCAGTTGAGGATCAAGACCTCCAGATTACGGAGAAGCTTTTTTCCACACGCCATCACACTAATGAACAGCTGAACATTAAAACACTACTTCTGGAAACATTCTCAACACTCTCAACCAGTCTTCTTCCATTCTCATCTATTTTAACTATCCATTACAGTATTGCACTAGCACTTTTTTAAATACAATCTGCACAATTGCACAATTGTCATGTTTACAGGTGTGTCTGTGCGTGTGTGTGTGTTTTGTGTGTATGTGCGTGCATGCGCGTGTGTGTGTGTGTAGGAGGAATGCTAGTTTGGGTGTGTCTGTCACTTATTGCGCACTGTGAGCTATTGCAACCAAATACAAATTCCTTGTATGTGTGAACATACTTGGTCAATAAAGTTTGATTCTGATTCTGATCTGAGAATAATGGCTTAGTATAGTAAAAGAATGACTTAGTAACTCAAAACAATGACTTAGTATTTCAAAATAATGACTTATTTTCTTCTTCGCACAGGGCCTGTACGTAGTTATCAAACATCCGAATCCAGGAGTTAAACGCTATTGCTGGCTGTCGGGACTTTCAAGAAATGCAAGTGGTGGTGGAATTCAGGAGTAAAGCTATCCTCATCGCCAATCTCAAAAAAATGACTTAATAACACAAAATAATGACATAGTAAGTCAAAATAATGACTTAGTATATCCAATCACTTAGAATATCAAAATAATGGCTTACTATCTCAAATTAATGACTTAGTAACTCTAAGACTAATGACTTAGTAGATCAAAATTATGATTTAATGTCTCAAAATAATGGCTTAGTATTTCAAAAGAATAACTCAGCAACTCAAAATAATGACTTTATATCTCAAAATAATGACTTAGCAAAAGAGTAAATTGAATTCTCCAAATTGCCCCATATAGAGTGTGTCTGTGTGAGTAAGTGTGTGCCCAGCGGTGGATTGGTGGCCCCGTCTTAAGTGTATCTGCCCAGCGCCCAAAACGTTCTCCCCTGGATGGGCATGGGGAACCCCACCCCATATATACCCTAATATAGGATAAAGTGGAAGATAATGAATGAATGAATGACTAAGTCATTCTTTTGAGTTACTAAGTCATTATTTTGAGTTATTATTTTAGTATACTAAGCTATACATGCGTACAGAGCTGACTAACAATTAAATGTATGTTTTTCATATTGTAAGAAACCCTTTTTTCAGGCTGGATGATGCAAAGTATTGTCCCTGGTTTCTACTACACATACCGAGCGTTTTTGCTGTTATCTGATCTGTCTCTGTCCACTTCTGTTTGTGCTGTTTATCGTCTGGGTGAGTGCGCGTCTGTTTAGCTTAGCGTTAGCTTCCGTGTACTCACTTCCGTGTTTAGCGTAGCGTGTGTTTGTGTGCATGAGTGAACGTCTGTGTGCTTTTTTGTCTGCTCCCAGAGTTATTTTGAGTCCATCTCCTTCTGTTTCCGCCATTTCCACTGTCCCTTACTTTCAGTGTCCCGGGAGCATTATTGTTTATTGTTTGTCCTCACAGGTGGATCGGCTTCGGCCGGCTGGGGAGGAGTTTGCGCTCACCCTAGCCCGCTCCGCTGGCGCGTCACCACCTGTGTGTGTTCGTGATTCAGTGTTCACTCTGTATACTAACTTTTCAAATCTATTTACTAACCCGTTCTCTATCGGTGAACTAACCCTTTCTTATCTATCTATCTATCTATCTATCTATCTATCTATCTATCTGTCTGTCTGTCTGTCTATCTATCTATCTATCTATCTATCTATCTATCTATCTATCTATCTATCTATCTATCTATCTATCTATCTATCTATCTATCTATCTATCTATCTATCTATCTATCTATCTATCTATCTATCTATCTATCTATCTATCTATCTATCTATCTTCTTCTGCATATTCATCTCCTGATCTCTCTATCAGAACCCTTTGTGACAGAATACTTCCCCTCACTATGGAGACGGCGGAACAACTTCTTCAGCGGCTCGCACAACAGATCAAGGACAAGCCCTCCAGTTCCTGCTGCGCCATGTTTAAGGACTTTCTGCCGCACCCGTCAACGCGGCTCCCGTGGTTCCATCTACGACGCTTATCCCCGTCCCGGAACAACTGCCCTACTCCGGGGACCCCGAAAGCTGCGAGGAATTTCTACTACTCTACTACTCTAACTGTGTTCCTTGAGAGTTTCCGTAGCACCTTCAATCACCCTCGTCATGGTGCGGCGGCTGGCGAGGAACTCCGGCGGCTCACTCAGGGCAGACGTTCCGTAGCTGAGTACTCCTTGAAGTTCCGGACTCTGGCGGCCTCCAGTGGATGGAATGAGGCGGCTCTCATCTCTCAATTCAAAGCTGCGTTATCTCCCTCTCTTCAGAAAGAATTGGTTTATCGTTCTCTGAACATGAGTCTGTCACAGATAATCCAGCTCGCCATCCAACTGGACCAGCACGTCACCATGTCTACCCCTCCTCTGGGTACTGACATGCCACAACTCGCACCGCCCAAACCCATGGAGATGGGTGGGACCCAGGTTCCGGGACACCCCGTCAGGAATTATTACGGCGCCGTCTTTGCCCCTATTGTGGAGCTGGAGGACATCGTCACTCGGACTACCCTAAGAGAGTCACTAAGCAGACAGAGGTAGGAGGAGGAGCGAAGAGGACCGGGAAGCTGCCCCCGACGCCCAGTACCCGCAAGGTGAGCGCGATCCGACCTAAAATTAAAAGCAACTCACGGATCCATACTCAGTTGTCTCACCTGTCAGGCACTATTTCAGTGACGGCCCTCATCGACTCGGGCTCCGAGGGCGACTTCATAGAGAAGCAACTGGTCCGAGATCTTCAGATCCCCTCAATTCCTCTCAAGGTTCCACTCAAGATCTCGGGTGTCAATGGATCCACGGTGGAGAATATTACCCACAAGACGGTGCCGGTATCGCTGGGCGTCGGGGCACTACACAAAGAGAGGAGATCCCTATTTATCATGCCAGCGCTTCTGTCACCCATCATCCTGGGTCAACCTTGGCTGCGGGAGCATAATCCCACGATGACATGGGAGCCACTGGACATTGTTGCCTGGTCACCCCAGTGCTTAAGCCGGTGTCTGAGTCCCGTAGTGAGAGAGATGCACGTAGCCACCACCGACCATCTGCCAATTACCCTCCCTGAGAACGTACCTCAAGAGTACTTAGACCTGGCCAAGGTATTCAGCAAGGGACATGCATGTCGCCTTCCACCGCATCGGGAATCAGATGCCAAGGTACCGCAAACCACACCTTACTCTCTTTCGGTGAAGGAAACAAACATCATGGAGGAGTACATCAGCGAAGCCTTGGCACAGGGATTCATCCGGCCATCCAAATCCCCGGCCAGCTCAAGCTTCTTCTTCGTGCCAAAGAAGGACGGTACTCTCTGGCCGTGCATTGACTACAGGGAACTCAACCGAGTATCCAAGAGGTATACATACCCCATTCCACTCATCCCCTCGGCCCTAGAACAACTACGCGCTGCCAAGATCTTCACTAAGCTCGACTTGCGCAATGCGTACAATCTGGTCCGGATCAAGGAGGGTGACGAATGGAAGACGGCTTTTAGCAACACATCTGGCCTCTATGAGTACCTGGTCATGCCGTTTGGGTTGACAAATGCTCCAGCTGTTTTCCAGTGTCTGGTAAACGACGTCCTCCGTGAGTTCCTGGGAAAGTGCACCATAGTCTATTTGGACGACATTCTGATCTACTCGCCGGATCCCCATAGTCACGTGAGCAACACCAAGAACGTCCTTAGCCGACTGCTGGAGCACGAACTGTACGTCAAGGCCGAGAAATGTGAGTTTAATAAGTGGGAAATCGCATTTCTGGGATACATTATTAACGACCAGGGGATCCAGATGGACCCGGTAAAGGTCAAGGTGGTGCTGGACTGGAAGACGCTGCAGTCCTTCAAGGAGCTCCAAAGTTTCCTGGGCTTCGCTAATTTCTTCTGGCGTTTCATTCGATCCTTTAGCCAGATCGCATTCCCCTGGTCCAATTGCTTAAAGGCAAACCCAAGTGATTGTCCTGGACTGACAAAGTGCAACAGGCCTTCGAGAAGCTAAAGAAGGCTTTCACCACGGCACCGGTGCTCGCTCACCCTGATCCAGACTGCCCTTTTGTCGGGGAAGTGGACGCATCTTCCCTGGGGGTTGGAGGCATTCTATCGCAGCGGCAAGGAACGCCCCCCGGCTGCACCCCGTCGCCTATTTCTCGAGAAAACTCTCCCCCGCGGAACAAAATTATTTCGTGGGGGATAGAGAACTACTAGCCATCAAACTGGCGTTTGAAGAGTGGAGACACTGGCTCATGGGCGCCAAGTTTCCAATCCAGGTGATCACTGACAATCGTAACCTCGAGTACCTGAAGTGTGCCCGGAGACTCAATGCTCGACAGGCCCGGTGGTCACTGTTAGATAGCTCGTTAGTAAATCAAAGCAGTTTATGCTGGGATTCCTCATCCACTGTAGCACTCCGGTAAGAGAGGTGACACGGAGACAGGAGGCAGTTTTGATTTTTATGTTTACTAATAGATCAGCAGGAGTGTACAGAGTTACAGTGGCATGTTTATCTAGAATAACAGATAAAACTCTCAGTCCAAGAAATACACCATTATTCCTCATATATTCACTTTAGTTACACATGCTGAATAATATGCATTAAATAACACATTAAACTAAACAGTAGTGCATTTCTCATCTCCTCCGCTAAGCTCGAGCAATATCTAGAACTTAAATAATACTTAAATAATATAGTGAACCGTACTTAGCTGTAGAGTCATTAAATTAACTAGCACAGCTTCAAAATATCACAACCTGAAGATATGTGAATAAATGTTTCATGAACTGTAAACTGACCTCTTCCCGAACACATGAACTGAACTCTTTCAGTGAGGAAAAGGAAAAGGCTTCCAAATAGCTGCGGCAGCTTTACACCGTGTGCTAAGGACCCCTTTTGAGCTGTCCAATTATCTCCTGAACAAATTACCCGTTCTATGCCTGTCTTATGGTGCCCCCTAGTGGCGCCAGAATTAGAGTCATATAAAACTAGGATAAAAATACAACAGAACAGGAAGGAATTCGCAACAGCCGCCCTCAGAATAGCATGGCTATTATGTAATGTCTAAGAATTTCCTGAAGTGTTATCAGGTGCAGGATCGTCGTCCGGAATAGCTGGCAACTGAACTAGGCGTGCCACCGGGCGCATGTAGACCTTATCCTTCACTTTAACCTCGGCTGATCTTATGTTTCCATCAGCACTAACATTCAACTTGACCACTCTCCCGATCGGCCAACAGGCACGTGGTAGCTGGGAATCAACAATCATCACCACGGCATCTGGAGGTAGGTTGTCGCTGGGCTTCTGCCACTTCTGCCGTACTTGAAGAGATGGCAGATAATTTCGTGTAAACTGGGACCAGAAGTGGTCTGCCATCATTTGACTGTGACGCCATCGCCTCTTGGTCATGGAATCTAGTGCATAACACACCTGGGGAAGTGAAGCATCCCGCCGCCCCATCAACAACATATTTGGTGTCACTGGGTCCGGGTCTGCTATGTCAGAGGAGACATACCCGAGAGGTTTTGAGTTGAGTATCCCCTCTACCTCTACCAGGACAGTGAGCAGAACATCCTCTGAAAGTGCTTGAGCTCCCACCACAACCTGTAAGGCTCTCTTGACTGATCGGATCTCCCACTCCCAAATCCCTCCGAAATGAGGGGCTCCAGGGGGGTTGAATCTGAAGCTGATTTGCCTCTCCTCGAGGCTTTTCCTCAACTGAGGCTCCATGGATGAGAACGCCTCTTTTAGTTCTCTCTCTGCACCCTTGAAATTGGTACCCTGATCGGATAAGATCTCAAGGGGAGTACCTCGTCTTGCTGTGAAACGCCTTAGGGCAAGGAGGAAAGCGTCTGCATCCAGACTGTTCAGAAGATCCAAGTGCACAGATCGAGTGGTGAGGCATTTAAAGATCAACCCCCAGCGCTTCTCCTGTCGTCGTCCCACCTTTACAATGTAGGGCCCGAAACAGTCGACTCCGGTCGAATAGAAAGGGGGTTGGAACAGCCGCAGGCGAGCTGGTGGCAGATCCGCCATTATAGGAACTGATGGCCGCGCTCTCCATCTTCGGCAACCAATACAGTTCCTCTGATGATGTCTAACCGCTTGTCTCCCTCTAAGGATCCAGTACTGACGTCTTAGCTCCGCAAACACACGATCGGGTCCGGGATGAAGTAGACGAACATCTACGTCCTTAATTAGAAGTTGGGTTACAGGATGCTGAGGGTCTAGGACCACTGGATGAATGTCTGATAGGTCGGGGTTCTCCAAACAGCGAAGACGACCTCCAACCCTGACAAGGCCGGTTTCAGCATCCCAATCAGGAGAGAGTGTACTTAATCGGCTACTGGGTGAAACAGGCTTATGTGCTTTAAGGAGTCTGACTTCCTCTGGAAAACTGTCAATTTGGCAGGTTCGCAAGATGTGCTTTTCAACATCATGCAGATCCAACGGAAGTGAAGCGGGATCAGAGCCTGCTGCTCCATGTAAGGCTTGTTTTGTGGCCGTTATCAATTCAGCCCACGTAGTAAACTGTGTCGGATCGGCAATCGTTGTGACGGAAGTAGTTATGGAGAGACCGCAGAAGGCCCTCCGCTTTAATTCGTCCGAGTCCTCCAGGTTGCTAGAGATGGGAACTTGAGGCCATTTATCAGGTGACTCATAAAGGAATGACGGTCCTTTCATCCAGCGGCTCTGTGGACCGAGATCTGCTAGGGCCTTGCCCCGTGTGATATCATCTGCAGAATTGTCCGCTGAATTGACATACCTCCATTCATGGGACTGAGTAAACTCCTGAATCTCTGAGACCCTAGTACCCACGAAGACTTTAAATTGGCACGACTCCGACTTCAGCCAGTTGAGCACTGTGGTAGAATCGGACCACAGAAAGGTCTGGGTGATGTTCAAAGTTAGCTCTCGGTGAATAAGAGCAGAGAGTTGGGCTCCTGTAAGTGCAGCACACAATTCGAGCCTCGGCATTGAGAGCTGACGTTTGGGTGCCACCCTGGACCTGGCCATTACGAAGGAAACGAATATCTGGCCTTCATGTTCGGTGGTCAGATAGGCCACTGATCCATATGCCTGCTCCGAAGAGTCGCAGAAGATATGCAGTGTGTAATCTGAGACTTGTGAGCTTTGAGCTGGGTGAGTGAATGAACGAGGCAAGAGTATATCTTTCAGCTTAGGGAGTTCGTTCTCCCAGGTGGTCCAAGCCTCCAGGAGATCGACTGGAAGGCCTGGATCATCCCAGCTTCTTTTCTTTGCCCACAGTTTCTGAACGAGGACTTTGGCTCGGGTTGTATAGGGAATGATTACGCCCAGGGGATCATATTGACTGGCAAGAACTCTATAGATTGTTCTCATAGTAGGAAGTTGAGGCTCCAGAGGTCTCACCTTATACCCGAGTTGATCAGTAATGCAATGCCAGCTCAACCCCAACGCAGGTTCTTGTGGATCTGTGTGCTTCTGCATGAGCCATAATTCTGTGCTCTCTGATCGTGCAGATGAAGGGAGATGGTTGATAGCCTCAGGGTCGTTGCTTGCCCACTGTCTAATCTCGAACCCTCCTTCCGTTAGAACTTGACATATTTTGTCCACTAGGCGCTTTGCTGATTCTGATGTTGGGAGACTCTGCAGGCAGTTGTCTACATAAAATGACTGCTCAAGGGACTTTGCCGTGTCCTCCTGGTCCACATGATCGTTAATATGCTTTTGCAAGGCGAATATTGCACAGCAGGGGCTGCAAGTAGTACCAAATGGCAAGACTCGCCATTGGTACACATCTGGCGCTTCATCCTTTCGCAGATTCCTCCAAGCGAACCTTAATAGGGGCTGATCTTCGGGGAGGAGACATACCTGGTGAAACATAGCCTTGATGTCTCCGCTTATGGCTACCGGGTACTGCCGGAAGCGCAAGATGACCCCAATAAGCGATGGGCCAAGGATGGGACCTGGAAGGAGCTGGTCGTTGAGTGAGAGGCCTCGAAAGGAGAATGAGCAGTTGAACACCAGTCTATGTTTGCCATTATGTTCGACGAGGTGATGTGGGATGAACCAAGACTCACTTGTTTTATCCATCTCGTCAGGGTTGAGTCGGGTCACACATCCTCCATCGATGAGTTTCTGTATCTCAGACTCATAGATTTGTGCTTTCTCTGGGTCTTTGGCCAATCGTCTTTCTGTACTCCGAAGAGTGGGCATGACTGCATCTACTGTGCTCTTCAATTGTGATGCCCCTTTAGCACGAATTAAGGGTGTGGCATATCTCAATACACCCCCAACATTTACTCGGATGGTCCGTGACTCCAACATATCCACTGCCTGTTGATCCTGTTTAGATCGGACTGCCAATTTCTCACTCCGGAAAGGCAGCACATCAACCTGCCAGAGAAGCTCTACATGCTGATAAAGATCATCAGGTATTGTGCTCTGTGAGGTGAAGTAGCACGTCGATCGCTGCACTTCAGGAGATGGGAGTCCATCTGGACCTTGAAGAGCCCATCCAAGTTCAGTGTGGATAGCTGCTGGTCCACCATTGATGCCTTGTCTAACTGGTGCCCTGGTTGTGATCAAATGAGTGTGATCCGCTCCAATAAGGAGAAGTGGATGGGCCTTGTCAAAGGGCTGGATTGGGATCCCCCTAAGGTGTCGATACCGCTTCTGCAGAGCTGCCACTGGGTATGTTTGATCAGCCAGAGCTAGACGGCTAGCAGTGAAGGCACTGCGGATGTGATGCTGCTTGTTGGGCTTTGACAGAGACGACACATAAAAGTTGACAGATGAGCCATTAAGATGAGCCACATCATGGCGAACTGTTCTGAGGTCTAAGGACTCAGCTCTACCCTTAATGCCTAAGTGCTGTACAGCTGCAGGTAGGATGATTGTTCTTTCAGCTCCGTCATCCAAGATTGCATAGGTCTGTAGGGACCGGTCCTCATACCTTATGATGACTGGCACCACTTTCAGAAAGACTTTACCAGTTTGGTTCACTGGAGTAAGTGTAGTTCTCTCCACCGGAGTGACAAGATACATGCCATGGCTTAGCTGAGCGATACCATGAAGAACCTTTAGATGAATTTCTTGGCACTCACTGCAGGCCTTCTTCAAGGTGCATGCCTCAGGCCCATGACTTGTGCGACCACATCTGCGGCACCTTTTACCCTTTGTGATCCAGGCTTCTACCTGTTGAGTAGTACAGGATGTGATATTTGTACATTGTGAAAGATAGTGGTCATTGCTTTTACAGAAAAGGCACAGGCGTTTGGTCATCTTTGGCTTGACATTTGGTGGAGCAGATTCAGCAGGATGAGTGCTAACAGGGTTTAATTTGTCAGACCCATGATAAATAGTTACAGCTTGGTTTCTTGGTCTTGAGGTAGACTGTTTATCTTTCTTGGGTTCAGCTTTATCAGTCTGGTAGCGTTGTGCCATTTTGGAGGAGAGTCGTTGAGCTTCAGCTTTAACTGTGAGCCACTCAGCCAGATCTCTCAAGTCGTAAGGGTTCAAGCTGTTAGTCAGGAGGCGACCACGCACTTGCAGATGCTCCACGAAACTGTCCCGTAAGTACCTTGGGAGTTTACTTAGGAGCCGATCTACATGCCCAGTCGATGTGAGTTCTAGCCCTCTGGGGCCTTCAAGTGAGGTCAGCGTCCCCACAAGCAGAGTTACCTTGAGAGCGAAACTCTGAAAGGCCTTGGTGTCTCCAGCTTTTACATCAGGAGCATTTAGTATGGCAGCAATTTCGCTCTGTGCGAGTTGATGTGGTTGACCATATTGTCTTTGCAATGCCTGCATTGCCGCCGTATAAGGTTGAGGGTAGTGCCGACAGGATTGAGCTATCATGCGAGCTTCATCCAGAATAAGATGTTCCATTAGCACTCTGTATTTGTAGTATTCAGAGAGCTCTGGATGTGGACTTAAGAGACAGTCTAGGGCCATCTTTAAATCTGTGAATTCTCGTTCACTGTCATGCTCAAGCTTGGGAAGTTTAGGCACTGGCACTGGCTGTGTCCATGGTTGGGTTAGTGACAAAGATGGTGCTGCCGCTGAATGTTGGAACATGTTTGGAGAGGAAGATTGGACTGGCCTAACCTGAGATGCTAACTGATATGTCATTGATGCTGGTGGAACTGCTGGTGCTTGATCTGCAGGCTGAACAGATGACACAGGTGGAGGCTGAAGTGCGTGAGGAATCAAACCTGAGTTCAGCTGATGAGATGGTTGAGATATTCGAGTGCTATGCGGCTGATATGCATGCTGTGGGGTATAGACGGTTGAGTAGGAATAGACTGGGTAGCTCTGTGTCACTGACTGAGGCTGATACAATTGCGAGGTTATCCCTGGTGTAACTGGCTGGTAGATGGGTACAGCTGGGATAGGAGGTGGCTGGTACTCTGTCGGTGCTACCGACACCATAGCTGTCTGATAGACGGCACATGCTTGGTTCGCTGTACTAGGCTGAAATTTCTGCTGGCTCTGCATTAAAGGCTGATAGGTTTGGTGACTAGACATACGTTGAGAAAGTGAAAGTGGCTGATCTCCACCGAAGTTGCTAGGTTGAAATTTCTGGGTCACGAGAGGTAAAGTGGATGTCATAGACTGTGGTAGCGCCTGAGTCAGGGTGCAATGTGGCAACGTCTCTACCTGAGTCGTGTAATGAACATAATGCCGTAAGTTTGCACTTAAGAGCTCCTGAGATCGGGCATGATGAGGAGAATGAGCTGCTGATCTCCTTCCGAGTGAAATGCAGTCTCCATCACTCTCATCTCCACTTTCCCTGTTACTACTGTGATGACTTTGTAGATCGAGCGAATGTTCACTGAGGCTCAGAGCCTCATTCATTTGAAAGCAGAGGTTCTGGCTATCTGCATGACAATCCCATTTATTTACCTCTTGACTGCTCCTTGGCTGAGCTAGTCCAGATGGGGGGAGCGACACTGCCAGTGGCTGGTAATCCACTGTTACAGATGAGGACTGTATGTTGGATGACTGCAGCCTGGGTGTACTCACACTCTGAACTCTGCTTTTGGCACCTTGACATTCAGGCGGGTCTGAAGATGTCACCAAGGAAGGAGGTAAGGTCACTTGGTATTGTTGCAAATATGCTGGAAGATGTTTGTTCCTCTTTTCTCCTGTTGGGATGCTGTTGTGAACAACTGCTGCTCTCTGCTCTGCTATAACGCCCAGTGGGTGAAGAGATCCGGCTCGAAGGACCATTTGTTAGATAGCTCGTTAGTAAATCAAAGCAGTTTATGCTGGGATTCCTCATCCACTGTAGCACTCCGGTAAGAGAGGTGACACGGAGACAGGAGGCAGTTTTGATTTTTATGTTTACTAATAGATCAGCAGGAGTGTACAGAGTTACAGTGGCATGTTTATCTAGAATAACAGATAAAACTCTCAGTCCAAGAAATACACCATTATTCCTCATATATTCACTTTAGTTACACATGCTGAATAATATGCATTAAATAACACATTAAACTAAACAGTAGTGCATTTCTCATCTCCTCCGCTAAGCTCGAGCAATATCTAGAACTTAAATAATACTTAAATAATATAGTGAACCGTACTTAGCTGTAGAGTCATTAAATTAACTAGCACAGCTTCAAAATATCACAACCTGAAGATATGTGAATAAATGTTTCATGAACTGTAAACTGACCTCTTCCCGAACACATGAACTGAACTCTTTCAGTGAGGAAAAGGAAAAGGCTTCCAAATAGCTGCGGCAGCTTTACACCGTGTGCTAAGGACCCCTTTTGAGCTGTCCAATTATCTCCTGAACAAATTACCCGTTCTATGCCTGTCTTATGGTGCCCCCTAGTGGCGCCAGAATTAGAGTCATATAAAACTAGGATAAAAATACAACAGAACAGGAAGGAATTCGCAACAGTCACTCTTTTTCAACCGGTTCGACTTTTCAGTGACGTATCGACTGGGTAAAGACAACGCAAAGGCAGATATCTTGTCAAGAAGGTATGAGGACCAGGAGAAAGCAACACCACCAGTGAAGACTATATTACCAACTCGAGCATTCGTTCAGACCATCTCCTGGTAATTGGACGAACAAATCCGGTCCGCAAACAGAGAGAACCCGGAGGCCCACCTGAGAGAGACACCTCCGGACAAACTGTTCGTTTCTCACCGTTTTCGCCAAGAGCAAATCGCCTGGGTACACACGAACCTCAGCTCTGGACACCCAGGTAGCAACCGTACCTTTGAGAGACTCCGGGAGAAATACTGGTGGCCGACCATGAGAGCCGACGTAACCCGAGATGTCTTGTCATTCGCTACCTACTCCGCCACCAAGACCACCCGCCAGCTTCCAGCAGGGAAATTGAACCCGCTCCCTGTTCCCCAATGCCCTTGGAGTCACATCGCGCTTGACTTCGTCACAGACCTCCCAGTGTCGGAAGGAAACACCACCATCCTCACCGTCGTCGACCGCTTCTCCAAGGGGGTTAAATTCATCGCCTTGCCCGCACTGCCCTCAGCCTTCCAGACGGCTGAGGCCCTGTTCTCAGAGGTGTTTCGTCACTTCAGCCTCCCGGAGGATCGGACCGAGGTCCTCAGTTCACCTCTGACGTCTGGGAGGCCTTCATCAAGAAGCTGGGCGCATCCATAAGCCTCACATCGGGGTACCAACCAGAAAGCAACGGGCAGTACGAGCGGGCGAACCAGGAGTTGGCTAAGTTCCTCAGAACGTACTGTCAGAGCCATCAGAACGACTGGGCAACCTTCTTCCCCTGGGCGGAGATCACCCAAAACTTGCTCAGGAGCTCCAGCACGGGAATCACCCCATTCCAATGCTCCTTGGGGTTTCAACCTCCTTTTGCTCCCTGGGACACCACTCCGTCCAATGCAACGGCCGTCGATGACTGGTTCCGCAGGAGCGAAGAGGTCTGGGAAACGGTTCACCAAAGGATTTCTGAAAGCAACGCACGAACCAAATGGTTTGCTGACCGCAGGAGGAGTGAGGGTCCTCCCTACCAAGTGGGAGACCAAGTGTGGCTCTCCACCAGAGACCTTCGGGTACCCGGCAGCAAGAAGCTAGGTGCCAAGTACATTGGACCGTACCCCATAGTCAAGAGAGTTAACGACATGACAGTGACGTTAGGACTGCCCCCCCGACTGAGAATTTCTCCATTCTTTCACATTTCCCTCCTCAAGCCCTTCAAACCCGGTCCCCTTGACAGTGAACCCCATCAGCGGATCTCTCAAGAACTTCCCCATGACCATCCCACGTACACTGTTAACCAAATTCTTGACTCACGCTGGACTGACTCGGGACTGGAATACTTGGTCGACTTAGAGGGGTACGGTCCCGAAGAACATTCTTGGACTAGACGGACGGACATTCTAGACAAGACGTTACTTGACCAGTACCACCTGACTCACCCTGACCGCCCTGCTCCGCGTCCCAGAGGGAGACCCCCTCGCACACTCTCCCGCAGAGGTAGGCTTCCGGGCTCCCTCCACAGCAGACCGAGGGGTCGCCCATGCCTTTCACCTCACCCGGATGCAGCACACTCCTGCCTTAGCCAACCTCTCCCTGTCACAGCGCGCCCCAGCTCCAGCCTATCTCCCGGTCCGTTTAGTCAGGACCTGTCTATTCCGGTCCCTCAGCCCCCTGGGCCCAGGGGTCGTCCCCGAACCAGACCCCGTCCTGACTCCCGCCTGTCATCCGCCTCCCCTTCTGTTACGGGCAGAGCCACCCGTAGCACCAGTTCTCTTCCCAGCTCTCCCCGAATTGGTCCCGGTAGGCCATCTCCCGTTGCCCCCAGTGGAGCCCCTTTGACGACCTCTTCGGGGGGGAGGGGCTATGTAAGAAATAGGCTGTCTGTCTCTCTCTCTCCAGCGCGCTCTCTCAGCCCCGCCTTCTAGTTCCGCTTTCGCTTCCTCACCAGGTGCGGCTGATTATTCTGATGGGTCGGTTATCTCTATTTAAACCCTGTTTTCAGGCTGGATGACGCAAAGTATTGTCCCTGGTTTCTACTACACATACCGAGCGTTTTTGCTGTTATCTGATCTGTCTCTGTCCGCTTCTGTTTGTGCTGTTTACCGTCTAGGTGAGTGCGCGTCTGTTTAGCTTAGCATTAGCTTCCGTGTATTCACTTCCGTGTTTAGCGTAGCGTGTGTTTGTGTGCATGAGTGAACGTCTGTGTGCTTTTTTGTCTGCTCCCAGAGATATTTTGAGTCCATCTCATTCTGTTTCCGCCATTTCCCCTGTCCCTTACTCTCAGTGTCCCGGGAGCATTATTGTTTATTGTTTGTCCTCACAGGTGGATCGGCTTCGGCCGGCTGGGGTGGAGTTTGCGCTCACCCTAGCTCGCTCCGTTGGCGCGTCACCACCTGTGTGTGTTTGTGATTCAGTGTTCACTCTGTATACTAACTTTTCAGATCTATTTACTAACCCACTCTCTATCGGTGAACTAACCCTTTTTTATCCAGTGTCCACTAACTCTCTTGCTGTCTTCCCTCCCTGTGTTTGTTCCAGGTTCGTTCAGGTCTGCTCGACAGGGCATCCAGTTCACCGATCCTCTATCTATATCACCTTCATCTCTGTATCTTCCTTCCGTGTGTGTTCTTGCACTCTCCTTTTCACCCTATTCTGTGTTTCCTTAGAGTTTGTTATTTTGCCTACTAAAGGCCACCTCACCAGCTTAGTTTCTCTTTCTTCACGCATAGCCAGTGTAGGGTTCTCTTACTACAATGTTTCTAATTTCTATCTGAACCTCTGTTTATTGGTTTGTTCGTTTGCTCGGTGTTGTGCTCTGCCCAGGATCTCTTTCCAGGTGTCAGTCCTCATCCTGGTCCCCGGGCACTCGAAACCAGTTCGTCCTTGCTCCCTCCGTACTACCCTGCCTCTGCCTTATCACTCAATAAATAACCAGTGTTCTGCATATTCATCTCCTGATCTCTCTATCAGAACCCTTTGTGACACATATACTGTTTCCTGTTGATTCTGTCAGCCAATCGTCTTTATATTTTTGTTGCTATTATTGTCTTACAGGTGAGGATTATTTTGGCTCAAAGTTGTGTGGTATTCTTACTTAACAATACAACATATTGGCGACAAGGATGGCTTTACTCCTGAATTCCACCGCCACTTGCAGTTCTTGAAAGTCCCGATGAGCCAGCAATAGCGTTTAACTCCTGGATCCGGATGTTTGATAACTACGTACAGGCCCTGTGCAAAGAAGATGTTTCCTGATACTGTTCATGATTCTGAATCACTATTAATCTTTATAAATAAATTAAAAACACATTTATTTAATCTTGCATTTAATTAATCCCCTGTAGATAAAGATGTAGATCTCAGGCTTGGCTGTGTTGGGGGTAATCTGTGATCAGTGTATACTGGCGTTTCACCTCTTCACCCACCTCATCATTAATGGGGGGGTGTGGCGCTGAAATGATGCTGTTCCGGGGCGCCATCTCAACTATGTAGAGTCTGCAGTATCTGCCTCTTTTAGTTATGCTGCTCTAGTCAGTGATGCCGGAGTCACATGCTGCACTGTGTCAATCAATTACTTATTAATTAAATGTCGTGCTTTATTATTAGTTCTAACTGCCTTCCTTGTATGTTTCTTTTGAGGTGTCCCCCGGCTTCCTTGAGATCTTCATCCATGGCTCTGCTGACGAATACTGGATGGAACCTGACAAGGCGGTCCTGCAGGACGCCCCCTAATGGACTCACATATAGTTTTCCAGTTGTTAGATTTTCCATTCGTTTAATATCTGTACATAGCTGTCCTACATTGTTGTTGCTGCCTGGCCGCTCAAGGAGGATGAGTCCCCCACTGAGTCTTGGTCCTCCCAAGGTTTCTTCCTTAAATAACAACATAAAAGGTTTTTTCTTGCCACTGTCGCTTCGGCTTGCTCTTTGGTGGTTTAAAGGCTTTTCATTCTGTAAAGCTGCTTTGTGACAATGTACTGTTGTAAAAAGCGCTATATAAATAAATAACTTGAACTTGAACTTGATAAGAGAAAGCACGCACTACTGATTCACTGCCTCGGTATTGAGGGTCAGTGCATATTTTACAATTTGGAAGTGGACAGTGATACACGGCTGCTTTAACTGCACTAAAATCTTTTCTTGCGACAAAAATGAACGTGGTTTGGAAAATGAACAGTTGTACATTTTGCGGCTGCGTCGCACGGTCTCCTGGTGAATTGTGATTTTGGTTGGCTTGCAGATGACATGATAAGAGATCAGATTTTGGAGAAAAGTAGTAATAACCACATTAGTAAGCGCTTGCTCCTGGAAACTGAACTTACTTTACATGCCTCTCACTGCTCTCATGAGATACTTCTCACTGTTTGTCTGATGACGTATATGAAAAAACAAATTGCAGTCCTCAGGTGTGTTTCCCCTCAAAGTATTATGCCATGGTCCATGTGCACACCATGTGCCATAGTCCATGTGCACAGAGAAGGCAGGAAGAATAAGACTGTGCAGATTTAAGGGAGCCGAATAAGGGTTACCTCATATTGAAGAAGTCATTGCAGGTCTTCGTGGGTCAGGGAATTTTTTATTATTGTATTTATATTTATATATATTTATTTATTATATATTATTATATTATTTTTTTTATTAATTATTGTTAATAATAATTTTTTAAGTTCTTCTCCTGTGCCCCTCAATGCATTGTAACAATTTCTATCCATCCATTATCTTCTGCTTTTATCCTATATTAGGGGGGTTCCCCATGCCCACTCAGGGGAGAACATTTCAGGGCTAGGCAGATACACCCAGGACAGGGCGCCAATCTATCGCTGGGCGCATTGTAACAATTTGATTTGTAAAATAAATAAATATTTATTTGTAATAAATATAAATAAATACAATAACTAGGTCCCATTCCATTAAGACAGTTATCAAGTATCGCATTGAGCAAAAAACAAAAAGAGTCCAAAAAGAGTGCCAAAAATCTCATTAATATCAATACTATCTCAAGTAATGTAATAAACTGTTACAAATTGGGGCGTAGTCCGTCCAGAGGTGGTCCTGCGCTGTGCTAGACACACATGGTGAGATGCACGTGGTGCTAAGAAGCGAGCCAGGCGACCAGGCAACAAAGAGGTCTTTTATTATCTGAATCAGCGGGAATGCCGCTGAAAGCACGGTGGAACGTGCCGGGAGCAAAACATAACCTAAACAAACAAAACTAAAACCGAAACGAACAAAGACATAGCAAATACCACCCCAAACGTAACATAAGCGCTAAACGCATGTATAGCTGGCCTGCTGACTCAGAGAGCATGCGCACCTTAAGTGTAGTCAGCAGGCCACATATGATTAGGTAGGACCCAATCCCAGCTCTAGGGGATGGGCCCTACCTATGGGAACCCCGAATGGCCAAATTCCGAAGTAAGAAAACAGGGGGGAGTGGCCTAGCACTCCCAAACCTGACATACCACCCCCCCAAAACAACCAGGGGGTTATGGCCACCCGGGGAAAAGAAAAAAAGAAAAAGGGCAAGGCGGCATTGCCATCTGAGGCCGGCGAGGCTCTTTAAACTCGCGGAAGTGATGTGGCCTCTTGAGGGCATGAGAGCAGCGACACTCCTTGAGGGCACTAAGGCGAACTGGTCTATAAATAGTACGGAGGCGACGTGACCCTTTGAGAGCGCGGTGGCCGCGTGGCCCTTTGAAAGTGCGAGGAAGGCGTGACCCTTTGAGAGCATGAGGGCAACGTGACCCTTTGAGAGCGCGAGGGCAACGTGACCCTTTGAGGATGCGGGGGTGGCGTGGCCCTTTGAGAGCGCGAGGGCGACGTGACCCTTTGAGAGCGCGAGGGCGACGTGACCCTTTGAGAGCGACAGAACGCTGATGGCGCACGGCGACACACGGGGTGGATTACTGGCGGAGCGGGGCGACTCGCAGCGCGGCACGCTGACGGCTAGCGGCGGAACGCTGGCAGCGAGCGGCAGATGGCTGGAAGTGAGAGGCGTAACGCTGGCAGTGAGCGGCGGCTTACAGTGCGGATTACTGGCGGAGCAGGGCGGCTTGCGGAGCGGCACCCTGATGGCTAGCGGCGGATTGCTGGCGATGAGCGGCAGGGACGCTCATGGCGAGCGGCGGATCGCTGACGGCGTGCGGCAGCTTACGGGGCGGATTTCCGGCCGTAGAACCACTCGTGGAGTGGATGACTGGAGGGACGGCGCGGTTTGTGCAGCGGCTCGCTCAGAGGCTCGCTGACAACGCGGAGCGTCTCGCAGGGCGGATCACAGATCCGGTGGCTGCGAGGAGGATTGCTCGCGATGCGGAGCGGCACGTTGGCGGCTCGCGGCGGTTCGCAGACGGCACACCTCGGCTCGCGAGACAGTACGCTGACTGTGTGCGGCGGCACGCTATCGGCGCGCAGTGGATCATTGATGGAGAGCGGTACGCTGGCGACGCTCGGCGGATTCTGTAAAGATGCTTTGTGACAATGTAGTGTTGTAAAAAGTGCTATATAAATAAATTACTTACTTACTAAAAAAATACAAGCAAAAATCATTTGATTAACATAAGAACCAGCATGACACTGGTAGCATTCTGTGACACGTGCCTAGGGCCTTGTTTAAGTTAATTAGATTTTGTAATCACGTCCTGTATTTTAGTTCATTAACTCTGTTTGTTCATTGGTTTGTTTTGTGCACGTGGTCAGTGGTTTTGAGTATTTAGTTTCCATATTCCCCTTCCTCCATGCACGTTCTTGATTATTATTTTTTTTGTTTTTTGTTTTTTTTGATTTTTTGATGTCAGCTTGCCATTGCTGTACCTTTTGTGTTTTGGGTGCTTCTTCACCCTTCAATAAAACCGTTATCTCTGCTACCTGGTGTGCCTGGCTCCCTTCAGCGCATTATAGCGCTTCGGCTTTGCACTACCTTTGCGCAGCCGTTTTGGTCGAGGTAGGCGAGCGTGACAGAAACAACGTACCAGGCAAATTTGGGGAGTCCAGGGCACAGGTAAGCGATTTTTGAAAGTTTTCTTTGTGGGGGCTGTAAACCCAGTTACTCGCGGCGCTCTACGGTGTGTCCACAAATGCGTCGGTTTGTGGTGCCCGCCTTGCCACGGCTACATATTCGGCGCTAGCCACGCCAGTGTTCCCCCCCCCCCATCTTGGCTGTGGTATTCACACCCCATAGTCAGTGCTCTCCTTTGTTGTTCATGGCCAGACCATGGTGGTGGGATGTGGAGGTGGTGAGCCAACAGGGTGACGAGTCTTATAAGTCTGAGGAGTGTGCTGCCGCTCCATGTCCTGCTCGGATCACTGGACCAGTGACCAAAGCTATCTTGCCACACGGCGCTGATCGTCACCTCAAAGAGCCGCCCGGTGGACTTCTCGACGTCATCCAAGCCCAGGAGCCGACCCGAGTGCAGGGGCAAAGTGCGTAAGGGGCGGGAGGCTCATACTTTGCCCGTGGGGGGTGCGGAGCCTGTGATGCACGTTGCATAACAGGGAATGTGCTGCAGCTGAGGTTGAGCCGGAGCATGCTGTGACTGAGTCGCGCTGTGAGGGGGCGTTACCTGAATTACCACTGGGGATGTCTATAGTTTGAATATCCCTCTGTCATCATTTTTGAAAAGATTCCGCTCTGTGTTCGATCGTCCAGATTACTCCGACGACATCGATTCTCGTTTGCTCTCGGCACAACAGGGGACTTGTTCAGTCGCAGAATTCGTGGTTGAATTCCATACCCTCGCCGCGGAGTCGGGATGGTGTGAGCGCTTGCTCCGCGGCGTGTTTTGCCACGCCCTGAATGAACGGATGCGGGATGAATTAGCGACCCGTGACCGACCCGTGACCGACCCGAGACGCTCCAGGACCTCATGAACCTCGCGATACGTATAGACGGGCGTATCAGTGAGCGACGCCGAGAGCGCCAATCCCGGGACCAGGCCCGCACCGTCCACCCGCTTTGACCTCCACCAGCTTCCTCCAGGGGCACTCCCCCGCCCGAACAATCGGAGGGGGCCAAGCCGATGCAGCTAGGATGCACCATACTGGCTTCCGAGGTCTGTAGTATCCGTAAAGACCAGGGGCTGTGTTTTTACTGTGGTGGAGGAAACCACCAGCTGCGAGAATGCCTGGTTCGCCCAAAAGAATTGATTCGGCAGTAGGACTTGGGGTCCTGTCAAGTCCCACACTAAAATCCCAAGCCCAGCGACTCAGCCTCCCCGCAGTGTTTACCCTCCAGGAGAGGCAGGTGGCCGTAGAGGTTCTATTAGATTCTGAGGCAGAGGAGAATCTGATAGACGTAGGTTTTGGTAACCAAAATGGTCTTGTTATTTCCCTACTAGCAAATCCCCTCCACACGTTGGCGCTGGATGGCAGGCGGCTCTCCCCCATCACACACCGCACCTCACCCATCCGGCTGACGTTGGAGGGCAACCACCAGGAGAGGATCTGTTTCTCTGTGTTCCAGTCTCCCAAGGCCCCTGTCATCTTGGGGTACCCCTGGTTCCATAAGCACCACCCACACATTGACTGGGTCAACACCCGCATCCTTACCTGGGGAATCGAGTGTCACTCGAGTGCCTGTTCGCTCCCCCGAGCAACACACCGGCCCTGAACAGCCCCAACACCGTGGACCTCTCCTCTGTGCCTATTGAGTACCACGATCTGGGGGAGGTCTTCAGTAAGGATAAGGCCTGCCAGCTCCTGCCTCACAGGGCGTATGACTGCGCCATAGACCTCCTGCCAGGGGCTCCCCTTCCGTCCAGCTGGATTTACCCACTGTCGCGTCCAGAGAGAGAGGCAATGGAAAAGTACGAGTCGGAGTGTCTCGCCACCGGACTGATCCGGCCCTTGACCTCCCCCGTAGGGGTCGGGTTCTTCTTCGTGTCTAAGAAGGACGGCTCCCTACGTCCCTGCATTGACTATAGGGGACTAAACACCATCACTGTCCCCTACAAATAACCTCTGCCACTAACATCTTCCGTATTTGATTCTTTGCAGGGAGCAACCATCTTCACTACGCTGGACCTACGGAATGCCTACCACCTGGTCCGTATAAGGGAGGGGGACGAATGGAAGTCGGCGTTCAACAGCTCCAGCGGCCACAATGAATACCGCGTGGTCCCCTTCGGCCTCAAGAACGTCCCGGCCGTGTTCCAGGCTTTAGTGAATGATGTGTTGCGGGATTTCCTGGATCGATTCGTGTTCGTTTATCTGGATGACATCCTGATTTTCTCCAATTCACCCAGCGAACACACCAGACAACGTAAGCCTCATACTGAACCGCCTGTTGCAAAACCGTCTGTTCGCCAAAGCGGAGAAATGCTGCTTCCACCAGAGGTCAGTATCCTTCCTGGGATGCATATTATCCCCCGGGGCGGTACGACCTGATCCTGAGAAAGTCAGGGCCATTGCCGACTGGCCTGCCCCCACGTCAAGAACCGAGTTACAGAGATTCCTGGGGTTTGCCAACTTCTACCGGCGCTTTGTTAAAAACTTTAGCAGCATCACTGCACCACTCACCGCCCTCACCTCCACCAAGGAAAGATTTTGCTGGACCCAGGAGGCTCAAGACGCCATGGATGTCCTCAAAACCCGGTTTACATCTGCCCCCATCCTGATACAGCCGGATCCCGCTAAGCAATTCACTGTTGAGGTCGACGCATCGGGTGCTGGAGTGGGAGCCGTCCTCTCCCAGAAATCGGAGGAGGGTCGCCTTCACCTGTGTGCCTTCTTTTCTAGGAAGCTTTCGGCGGCTGAAAGGAATTATGACGTGGGGAACCGCGAGCTGTTGGCTGTTAAGCTCGCGCTGGAGGAGTGGCGCCACTGGCTGGAAGGAGCAGCCCAGCCGTTTGTGGTTTGGACCGACCAGAAGAACTTGGCCTACATACAGTCGGCCAAGCGACTGAACTCCCGTCAGGCTCGGTGGGCCTTGTTCTTTGGTCGGTTCAACTTCACCCTGTCCTATCAACCCGGCACTCGGAACGCTAAGCCCGACGCCCTGTCTCGCCTCTTCACGGACGAGGAAGAAAGGCCAAGTAATGGCCTGATTATCCCTCCCAGTTGTGTCGTTGCTGGTGTCTCCTGGGAGATCCGCTGAATCGTAGAATGCGAGCTGGCAAAGGATCTGGACCCAGAGCTGGGCCCATCCAACCGGACCTTTGTGCCCACCGCCGTCCGCTCCGCAGTACTCAAATGGGGCCATGAATCCCGCTGGGCCTGCCACCCTGGAGGATCGCGAACCGAGGAGATCATCAGGCGCCGGTTCTGGTGGCCCTCCTTGGCAGCCGATGTCTGGCAGTTTGTCGCTGCCTGCACTACCTGCGCCCGTAATAAGACCTCGCATCAGCCCCCCGCTGGACTGCTCCAACCGCTCTCCATACCTGGGCGTCCCTGGTCTCACATCGCACTGGACTTCGTCACGGGATTGCCGAACTCTAAGGGTAACTCTGTCATCCTAACTATTGTGGACTGTTTCTCCAAGTCTGTTTGATTAATTGCTCTGTCCAAGCTCCCTTCTGCCCTAGAAACCACCAAGCTGTGCTTTGAACAGGTCTTCAGAGTCTTCGGCATCCCTATGGACATCGTCTCGGACCGGGGACCCCAGTTCATCTCCCAGGTATGGAGAGCCTTTCTTGTTCTTTGGAACAGACGTGTCGCTGACTTCTGGTGATCACCCCCAGTCCAACGGGCAAGCCGAGAGGGCCAACCAAGTGGTGGAGACCACCCTGCGCTGCATATCCGCCCAGCATCCGGAGCGCTGGAGTGAACATCTCGTTTGGGTGTAGTATGCCATCAACACCGCACGCAGCTCCGCCACTGGAAAGTCCCCGTTCAAGTTTGCGCTGGGCTACCAACCCCCCCTATTCCCCGAGGACCAAACGGAAATCAGCGTCCCGTCCGTCAACCAGCACATCCGCCGCTGCCGCCGCACCTGGAAAACTACTCTGGTAGCGCTCCGCCAAGCTCAGGCCACGTCCGTTGCCTCCGCCAACCGCAGATGCCGTCTGGCCCCTAGTTACGAGGTGGGGCAACTCGTCCGGCTCTCCACGAGGAACATCCCTTTAAAGACTGAATCCCACAAGTTGAGCCCCCGCTTCATTGTTCCTTTTCCCATCACCCGTATTATTAGTCCTGCAGCCGTCCATGCGCATTCACCCCACCTTCCACGTCTCCCACATCAAGCCAGTCGTTCACTCCCCGCTCAATCCTCCCCCCCGCCAAGCCCCAGCTCCACGCATGATCGATGGTCAGCACACCTACACAGTCCACCGCCTGCTGGACTCCCGATGCCGTGGCCGAGGGATCCAGTTCTTAGTAGACTGGGGTACGGACCTGAGGAGCGCTCCTGGGTGCCTCGGGCTGTGATCCTGGACCCCTCCCTTATCGCTGAGTTCTACCGCCGCTTCCCGGACAAGCAATTTAGGACGCCAGGAGGCACCCGTTGGGCGGGGGGGGTAATGTCATGTTTGTTTTGGTCACGTGGTGTGGGTTGATCGCTGATCACGTTTTGTTATTTAAACCCTGCACACCCTTCCCTCACCGCCAGTTTGTCCTGTGCTAGCCCTGACACTACAAGCTCCAGTCCCTGCCTTGTATACCGCACCATGTTTCCTCGTTCTGTGTTGCTGTTTCTCTGTTTTGTGTGTGTGCAGTTCATCCCCTGCCGCCTCCACTTTGTCAAGTCCCCTTTACTGCAGTTCTTCGGATTTGGAAGACTACCCGCTCTGACGTCATCATCCACCGCCTCGTGTTCGCCTACGTTCAGTGTCTGTGTTCCCCGTAGTGTGTTTCCCTGTTGTGGACAATAAAACCCTGGTTCTGTTCTCTACCTCCGTTTCCTGTTCCGTCACTCTGAGTAGCGAATCCACCTCGCCTGGTCATACGACCGTAACACATGGAATATCCAAGGACGGATTAAGGATAGTCTGGGCCCCTGGGCAAAGAGTTGCACAGGACCCCCCCCCCCCCCCCCCCGCGCAACGCCCCTCCCCAAAAAACATAAATAAATTAATACATTAAACAACCTGTCACTAACTAACCCTAACTCAAGAGTCTATTTTATATAAGTTTCTTTCTACTCTTCTTTCTTGCAAAGTCATACACTAATTCATCAAATTTAAGCTGTGTGACCAAATCTGATTCAATGGCCAGAAGTGACAGTGAGTTCAGGCGGTTTTGGCGCATCCTAATCCTGAGTTCATTCTTAATACGAGCCAGTTTGGAGAATGAACGTAGACATTTGGAAAGGTTCACTGTAAATTCAAATTTATCATGGTTTTGAGCATTTTACTAGGATGTTTTTCTTTTTCTGTTATGAATGATTTGTATTGTATCAATTCATCCACCAAGCTCATGTTCAGATCTGAAGGATATGCTGCAGCGAGTGAATTAGCCTTTAAAGTGAGCTCACTGTTGGACATATTGTCAGGCATGAAAAGAACATCAAATAGCTCAGTTAAGTGTGTGTATGCATTCAAACGGTGGTTGAGACAGGACACAAGTTTGTCAATGACAACATTGAAAGTTTCGATCCGAAACTTGTCCTTTCCGTTAAATGCTACACCTGGCTCTGCACTATCATCAGACATAATTTTGCGCTTTTTTGTACGCTGGAGGTCATGCCTGTACTCTTGGGAGACAGCAGTGGTGACATTTAAAAATGCCCCTTCAAACACCTCAAAGTTATCTCTCTGTGCTGCCACAAAGTCTCGTAAAGACAAGAGAAGTTGTGTAGCTGTACATATGTCAATATCATGCTTCTGCAGCTGCAGACTTGTGGCTTCGAACCTCTGTAGTATTGTGTCCAAGAAGTATGCCATGAAGGCCATCTCCAATGTGTCCAATTTGTCACATTGCCTGTACAAAGTCAAAAAACATCCAGCTTCTGGGCTACTGTCAACAGCATTGACACCAACTAAATTCAGTGAATGTACTGCACTGGGGACATAACAAATCAAAGGGTTTCTTTGTTTAAGATGAGCTTGGACTCCATTGTACTTTCCCGACATGTTACTTGCATTATCATATGACTGGCCCCTACAGTTGGATAAGTGTAGGCCCAGTTTCTCCAACGACACACTCTGCCAAACTGTCCCCACTATGGTTTTCAATAGACTCAAAAGCTAGAAAACGCTCAACTACATGTCCGCCATTATTAACAAACCTGAAAATAAAAGTAAGTTGGTCCACATGAGCAAGGTCTGGAGTGGAGTCAACTATAAGAGAAGTATTTCGATTCTTTGATCTCATTAACAATTGCCTGCTTTGTTCTCTGTCCCATCAAATGGATAAATTCTTCACACACTGTTGATGAGTAGGACACAGAAACTTTTCCCTTACCTCCAAACCTTTGGAGGTGCTCAGCTAGGAATGGGTCAAATTTGGCTAAGAGTTCTATGATGCCCAAAAAATTACCATTGTGGGCTGATCCTAATAGCTCATCATCTCCCCTGAAAGCAAGTCCCCTCTCCCCCAAAAACTGGATGACTGCAACAACTCTTTTCAAAACTTCCCGCTAGTCTTTGTGCATCAATTTGTTTGACAATATCAGAATCAATTGTTGCTGTGCCTCTGGAGCAATTATATAATGCTAGCAGGCAAGCCCTATGCTCCACACTCCCCTCACGCTCACCAATCCGCTCTGAATGTTTCCAGTCAGAAAATCCATGAACAAAAGTATTGTGCTTACTGGAAAACAGTTTGCAAGCAAAACAATACACACAGCCAGTTGAAGGAGAGTAAAGTAGCCACTGCCTAGTCACAGTTTGCCCATTGGGTAGAGAGCAACTGAGTAGAGCATTTGTAAAGCTCCTACTGGTACCCCCAATGCCTCTATCCCTGACTGAGGCTGGGTACTTAGCACTTCTGTTTTGAAATGCAGTTTCTCCTCTACTAACAAGAATCAACTTGGCTTGGTCGGTAATGGTACTGGGCCATAAAGCAGAGTCATTGACCGTTTCACACCAGGAGTTGGAGTCCTTGCCCTCCTCATTTGAAAAACGACACTCACACGATGCAGCTGGCTGGTCTGATTGTGGGTCTGACACACCTGCAACTTTCCTTTCATGGTCTTTCTGCTGCTGGTCGGTGGTAGCCTGGCAGGGCTGGCATTCCTGCTCTGCACCTGACTGGGTCTGCAAAGGTACATAGTCACTGACAGGTGACACTAAGCCAGTGGTGATCACATCTTCATTGCTAGAACTCTGATCACTGCTAACATTAGCAATACTTGTCTCACTCATATTCAGCGGTTTCTCAAAGAAGTTTGAGATCAAAGGTATGCTTTTCAGGAAATCTGCCTGATTTGCTTCCTTAATATTTTTGCTTTCCTTTTTGAGGCACCACTTTTTTGTTTGGGATCCATGTTATTAATGGCAAGTGTTTCTTAAGATGCAAATATAGAAGCTTGTCTTGCAAATTCCTATTCCTATCCAATACTTTCTACGTTGTTTCTATGTTTGTTGTATGTTCAGGAAAAAAATTAAATCACAAAATTGTAGAACCAGATACAATATGTAATAAAAAAAAGGCTGACCTATAACTATTTAGCTATAAATTGTTGTTATTGTAAATGTATTGTATGTATGTACTATTATAAAGTTTACACTTCTCGTATTATCAATAATGTAATATGCAAATAACAATAAGCTTTTAAAAAAGCTGTGAGTTGCTAGTTAGCAACGTTACACTAGCCTTGAAAAAGGCTGTGAACCTTTCAAAGTTTAATATAGTAAATATAGTAATGTAATATTATATTATGTAATATAATATAATATAATATAATATAATATAATATATAAGCCTTTGAAAAGACTATGAAAAGAATGTAACAGAGTATATGCAATATAGTATAATATAATATAATATAAAAATATTTATATATATTATAAAATAAAATAATATGCAGTATAAAGGGCAATGAGCCTTTAAAAAGGCTGATCTGGTAATAGCAAGCTGATCTGGTAATAGCAAGGTAAAAGTTGTAGTAAAAGCACAGAGCAAGTTCGCAAGCTGAACTGTCTGAATGTGAGGAGTTTTGATACTGGCAGGCGGTTTTATTTAGATTATATTTAGGTTTTATATAGGTTTTCTTGCATATTCACTTGGAAGTTCTCGCAACACCTGATTGGCTCAGCCCCCGTGGGAATTTAGGGCAACAATTTTTCACCACTGAGTGAGAGGGTGGGGGAGGGGCAACCACTATCTACTACAAAAATGCTGTTTTGTGTGTGTGTGGCGGCACGGTGGCTTAATGGTTAGCACGTTCGCCTCTCAGCGCTAGGGATTCCAAGTTCGAAATCCCCATCTGGGTAGAGTTTCCATGTTCTCCCCGTGTCTGCGTGGGTTTCCTCCGGGTTCTCTGGTTTCCTCCCACAGTCCAAAAACATGGATCAAGTCAATTGAATTCTCAAAATTGCCCCATATAGAGTGTGTCTGTGTGAGTGAGTGTGTGCCCAGCGATGGATTGGCGCCCTGTCCTGGGTGTATCTGCCCAGTGCCCGAGACGTTCTCCCCTGGATGGGCATGGGGAACCCCACCGCGACCCTAATAGAGGATAAGGCGGGAGATAATAAATGAATGAATGTGTGTGTGTGTGTTTGTGTGTGTGTGTGTGTGTGTGTGTGTGAATAAGAAAGAGAGAGGCATGGAGAGGGAGACAGGGGAAAGGTTTTGAGTGTTTTGAAAATGCTGTGTTAATGATATTAAATCAAGTTTAATTATTGTCAAGACCCCTTCACACTGCCTTGAAACATGTCATGTCAAACTGTCATTGAATGGTCATTGAATAAGAAGCGGAATAAAATATGTTTTCCAATAAATAATCCTCAAACAAAATATCAGGGTTACAAGCATACGCAGCCACAGCTACTACAATAAAACCACTTGCTGTTTCATCATCTGTCACCAAACAAAAATTGTGCTACTCAGTAAAATTAGCTTGCAGTTCTGTTGTATGAAAAGGCACTTTTCCTTTCATGCATTCCTTCAGAACTAGAGTGACCACTGGTCTCTTTACTGTTGTTTATTAAAGGGGAAACATGAAACTAGCCAAATGGTTTGTTGTTTTTACATAAGTGAAATCACACCCTTGGCCAAATTCACTCAATTTAATCTGTGTCAAAGATAGCATTCATCAGACAAATTTCTTGTCTTAAATTTAAATAATTGCAAAATTGCTAAATTAATTTGTGTCTCTGCACTTAAGAGAAATTGAACATAATTTTGAAACAATACAAATTCATAAACATTAAGTAAGGGCCTGAATTTGTAGGTCCCTAGAAAGTCAAGGAGACATGGTAAACGACTTCTATGGAAGTCAAGGGCCCCATAGCAGGGGCCCTCATAATCAAGGGCCCTCTAATGGTATGCCCTGCTCTTCTCTAGGGCCCCCTGGTAGGGGCTCTCATAACCAGGGCCCTCTAAAAATATGCCCCCCTCTTTCCTAGGACCCTTAATAGCCAGAAGTTGAAGTCAGAGCAGTGCCACAACGCCTCATCCATTTTCCTAAGGGGCCCAAAAGCATGGCTAGGGGCCCCAAAAGCATGGCTAGGGCCCCCAAGAGGCCCTAGGGTCAAACTCCCTAATAGTCAGAGGATCCTTAAAATGGAGGGCCCTCGGAAATAGAAATATATTGTACCTTAAATGTTGATAGGCATCGCAAAAAACCTCAAGGGCCCCTGGGCGCTGGCCCCTCTGGCCCGGTCAGTAATCCAGCCATGATCTTTTCAGGTTGTTTTCTTTTTCTTTTTTACCCTCTTTTAATTTGAGTTGTTTATTCTTTTGGTTAGCCAGAGTAAACATTTGGAAGTTTGGCATGTTCTCCACATCAGCATAGTTATCACTTTTTTGGAATTAAAACACCTTTACATGTTTTTTCTTTTTTTTCCCCTCTCTCTTATTTTAGTTGTTCATTCTTTTGGTTACCCACTACCCACATTTGGAAGTTTGGCATGTTTTCCACATCAGCATAGTTAGCACTTCTTTACAAATTTCAAACATCTTTACAGTAGGTCTTTCATGCTGAGCCTGTTTGGGCACCATGGGAAAATGCCCGACCACCAGATGCTTTGTTTCTCTAATAAAGCTGTGTGCTCTGAACTGCTTTTCGGAGCATAGGCACATGCCTCTGTAAGCATGAAAGCTTGAAATGCACAGATATAACAAAACAAATTCACACAAATATGTTTATTTAAAGCGCTTTGTGCATTTTGGAATAGAAAAAATTTGAAAAAAAGACTTAAATGACAATAATATGGAACTAAGTTGCAAATTAAAGCATGTAATTTAACGCGCATTTTGGAACATTTTCAAGTCACTGACTTACTTTTGCTTTGAACTTCACGTTTTTGGTGATTTCAGTGTATTCCTGAGGTTCATGAGGTTTGTATTTAAGGGTAGTCATTTCTACTCCTGAAACGTTCCCACGCTTATACTGAGTTCTGTGCATTTGTGACTTTGTATGGCTTCAAATGCATGAAAGTTCTTGAAATGCACACAAACAGTACCAAAACATGAGAAGTACAGCACAACTACTGAAACGAATGTCTAATATGCACAAATGCCTTAAAAACGCTAGAAATGAACAGCAATCAGCTAAAACGTTCAGTTTACAGAAAAATGCTTAATGACAAGATTGTGAATTAAAGCATGTAATGCACGGACTTCACATTTTTAGTAACTTCAGTGTATTCATGAGGTTCATGAGGTTTGTATTTAAGTGTATTCATTTCTACTCCTGAAACGTTAATTCATGCTGTTTCCCACGCTTATGCTGAGTTCTGTGCGTTTGTGACTTTGTATGGCTTCAAATGCATGAAAGCGCCTGAAAGACTCAAATAGTACTAAAACGTGAGATGTACAGCAAAACTACTGAAATGAATGTCTAAAGTGCACAAATGCCTTAAAAATGCTAGATATTGTATTCCGCTAAAGTGGACAGTGCCGCTAAATAGTTTTTTCAAAGTAATAGTTTTTTTACATGTTTTTAGAGATTTCAGTTTATTCATGAGGTTTGTAAGGCATTTCCACTCCTGAAAAGTTTTTTTCTGCTGTTTCCTAGGTTGATGCTGAATTGTGTGCGTTTCTGACTTTGTCAGGCTTCAGTGCATGGAAGTGTTTTCTTTTTCTTTTTTTCTTCTTAAAATTTAATTGTTTATTCTTTTGGTTAGCCACTGTCAACCTTTGGAAGTTTGTCATGTTCTCCACATCATGTTTGTCACGTTTTTTTTTTCTTTTTTTGTTCTTAATTTTAATTGTTAACTATTCATTGTTCCCCACTGTCCACTTTTGAATGTTTGGCATGTTCTCCACATGATATCTAGCATAGATTGCATTTTTTCTAAAAGTTTCCTGGTTTTTATTCTTTTTTTTTCTTTTTTTCCTTTCATTTTTTTGCTCCTCCTTTTAATTAGCCACATTATACACAGTATATAAGTTTGGCATGTTCTCCACATCAGCATAGTTAGCATTTTCTTTCAATTGCAAACATCTTTTCAAGTGTGGATTTCTTTTTCTTTTTCTCCTCTTTAATTTTAGTTGTTTGTTCTTTTGGTTAGCCACTGTCAACCTTTGGAAGTTTGGCATGTTCTCCACATCATATTTTAAACATCTTTACTTGTTTTAGCTGTCTGTTTCTTTGTTCTTATTTTTCATTGTTAACTGTTCATTCATTTCTTATTTGGTTAGCCAGAGTCAAAATTTGAAGTTTGTCATGTTCTCCACATCAGCATAATTTTAAATTTCCAAAAACTTTCGAGGTTTTCTTTTTTTTTCTTTTTTTGTTCTAAATTTTAATTGTTAACTATTCATTGTTCCCTACTGTCCCTACTGCGTGTTCTCCACATGATATCTAGCATAGACAGCATTTTTTCTAAATGTTTCTTGGTTTTTATTCTTTTTTCTCTTTTTTTCCTTTCATTTTTCCTCTATTTGGGTCGCGGTGGGGTTCCCCATGCCAATCCAGGGAAGAACGTCTCGGTCGCTGGACAGGGCGCCAATCCATCGCTGGGCACACACTCACTCATACACACTCTATATGGGGCAATTTGGAGAACTCAATTGACTTGATCCATGTTTTTGGACTGTGGGAGGAAACCAGAGAACCCGGAGGAAACCCTCGCGGACACTGGGAGAACATGGAAACTCCACCCAGATGGGGATTCGAACCGGGAATCCCTAGCCCTGAGAGGCGAACGTGCTAACCACTAAGCTACCGTGCCGTCCCAGCTGTCTGTTTCTTTTTTCTTAATTTTCATTGTTAACTGTTCATTCATTTTTCATTTGGTTAGCCAGAGTCAACATTTGGAAGTTGGTCATGTTCTCCACATGAGCATAATTTTAAATTTCCAAAAACTTTCGAGGTTTTAGTTTTTTTTTCTTAATTTTAATTGTTAACTATTCATTGTTCCCCACTGTCCACTTTTGAAAGTTTGGCATGTTCTATTTTTAATATTTGAGAGTCAACATTTGGAAGTTTGTCATGTTCTTCACATCAGCATAATTTTAAATTTCCAAAAACTTCAGAGATTATAGTTTTTTATTTTTTTATTTTAATTGTTAACTATTCATTGTTCCCCACTGTCAACTTTTTCCCCTTTAATTTTAGTTGTTTGTTCTTTTGGTTAGCCACTGTCAACCTTTCGAAGTTAGGCATGTTCTCCACATCATATTTTGAATTTTAAACATCATTACATGTTTTATCTTTCTGTTTCTTTGTTCTTAATTTTAATTGTTAACTGTTTATTTATTCTTCATTTGGTTAGCCAGAGTCAACATTTGGAAGTTTGTCATGTTCTCCACATCAGCATAATTTTAAATTTCCCAAAACTTCCAAGGTTTTAGTTTTTTTTTCTTAATTTTCATTGCTAACTATTCATTGTTCCCCACTGTCCCTTTTTGAAATTTTGGCATGTTCTCCACACCATATTTTGAATTTTAAAAATCTTTACATGTTTTAGCTGTCTGTTTCATTCATTCTTTCATTATCACCCGCTTTATCCTCTATTTGGGTCGCGGTGGGGTTCCCCATGCCCATCCAGGGGAGAACGTCTCGGGCGCTGGGCAGATAGACCCAGGACAGGGCGGCAATCCATCGCTGAGCACACACTCACTCACTCATACACACTCTATATGGGGCAATTTGGAGAACTCAATTGACTTGATCCATGTTTTTGGACTGTGGGAGGAAACCGGGGAACCCGGAGGAAACCTACGCGGACACGGGGAGAACATGTAAACTCCACCCAGATGGGGATTCGAACCGGGAATCCCTAGCCCTGAGAGGCGAACGTGCTAACCACTAAGCTACCGTGCCGTTTGGCATGTTCTATTTTTAATATTTGAGAGTCAACATTTGGAAGTTTGTCATGTTCTCCACATCAGCATAATTTTAAATTTCCAAAAACTTTCGAGGTTTTAGTTTTTTTTTCTTAATTTTTTATTGTTAACTATTCATTGTTCACCACTGTCAACATTTTCCTCTTTAATTTTAGTTGTTTGTTCTTTTGGTTAGCCACTGTCAACCTTTGGAAGTTAGGCATGTTCTCCACATCATATTTTGAATTTTAAACATCATTACATGTTTTATCTTTCTGTTTCTTTGTTCTTAATTTTAATTGTTAACTGTTTATTTGTTCCTCATTTGGTTAGCCAGAGTCAACTTTTGGAAGTTTGTCATGTTCTCCACATCGGCATAATTTCAAATTTCCAAAAACTTTCGAGGTTTTAGTTTTTTTTTCTTCTTAATTTTCATTGCTAACTATTCATTGTTCCCCACTGTCCACTTTTGAAATTTTGGCATGTTCTCCACATGATATCTAGCATAGATAGCATTTTTTCTAAAAGTTTCTTTTTTTTTTCTTTTTTTCCTTTCATTTTTTTGACCCTCCTTTAAATTAGCCACTATATACACAGTATATAACTTTGGCATGTTCTCCACATCAGCATAGTTAGCATTTTCTTTCAATTTCAAACATCTTTACAAGTGTGGATTTACAAGTGTGGATTTTTTTTCCTCTTTAATTTGAGTTGTTTGTTCTTTTGGTTAGCCACTGTCAACCTTTGGAAGTTTGGCATGTTCTCCACATCATATTTTGAATTTTAAACATCTTTAGGGCTGTATTCATCTAAAGATTTTCGTAGTCGCATCTGATTCGTCAGATTTTCCCTATAGTCGACTGATAGTCGAATCAGTTAAAATTTCACCACAAGATGGCGCTATAAGCATAGTTTTTAAAATGATTTTTTTATATATATTTTACTTGTTTTTCTAACAAAAGAAAACCTTTTTTTTTTGTTTATCTTTTTTCTTATTTTTTCTAGAAATTAGGATGATTTTATTTGACAAAAGGCTATATATATAACGAAAACAAAGACATTTCATGTAAAAACTAATGCTTAGCAGCGGCCATGGACACCCCCATGTGGTCAAAATGGTACATTCGACTATGAGGTTCATAGTCGACTACAGTTCTCCGAATCAAATCGTCGAATCAGCGAATATTGCAGCTCACCCCTAAACATCTTTACATGTTTTAGCTGTCTGTTTCTTTGTTTTTAATTTTCATTGTTAACTGTTCATTCATTTTTCATTTGGTTAGCCAGAGTCAAAGTTTGGAAGTTTGTAATGTTCTCCACATCAGCATAATTTTAAATTTCCAAAAACTTTCGAGGTTTTAGTTTTGTTTTTATTTTTTGTTCTGAATTTTCATTGTTAACTATTCATTGTTCCCCACTGTCCACTTTTGAAAGTTAGGTATGTTCTCCACCTGATATCTAGCATAGATAGCATTTTTTCTAAAAGTTTCCTGGTTTTTATTTATTTTAATTTTTTTCTTTCATTTTTTTGCTCCTCCTTTTAATTAGCCACAGTATACACAGTATATAAGTTAGGCATGTTCTCCACATCAGCATAGTTAGCATTTTCTTTCAATTCCAAACATCTTTTCAAGTGTGGATTTCTTTTTCTTTTTCTCTTCTTTAATTTTAGTTGTTTGTTCTTTTGGTTAGCTACTGTCAACCTTTGGAAGTTTGGCATGTTCTCCACATCATATTTTGAATTTTAAACATCTTTACATGTTTTAGCTGTCTGTTTCTTTGTTCTTAATTTTGATTGCTAACTATTCATTGTTCCCCACTGTCCACTTTTGAAAGTTTGGCATGTTCTCCACCTGATATCTAGCATAGATAACATTTTTTCTAAATGTTTCCTGGTTTTTATTCTTTTTTCTTCTTTTTTTCCTTTAATTTTTTTGCTCCTCCTTTTAATTAGCCAACAGTATACACAGTATATGAGTTTGGCATGTTCTCCACATAAGCATAGTTAGCATTTTCTTTCAATTTCAAACATCTTTACAAGTGTGGATTTCTTTTTCTTTTTTTCCTCTTTAATTTTAGTTGTTTGTTCTTTTGGTTAGCCACTGTCAACCTTTGGAAGTTTGGCATGTTCTCCACATCAAACTTTGAATTTTAAACATCTTCATATGTTTTATCTTTCTGTTTCTTTGTTCTTAATTTTAATTGTTAACTGTGTATTGATTCTTTATTTGGTTAGCCAGAGTCAACATTTGGAAGTTTGTCATGTTCTCCACATCAGCATAATTTTAAATTTCCAAAAACTTTTGAGGCTTTAGTTTTTTTCTTAATTTTAATTGTTAACTATTCATTGTTCCCCACTGTCCACTTTTGAAAGTTTGGCATGTTCTCTTTTTAACATTTGAGAGTCAACATTTGGAAGTTTGTCATGTTCTCAAAATCAGCAAAATTTTAAATTTCCCAATCTTTCCAGGTTTTAGTTTTTTTTTATTCTATTAACTATTCATTGTTCCCCACTGTCCATTTTTCCTCTTTAATTTTAGTTGTTTGTTCTTTTGGTTAGCCACTGTCAACCTTTGGAAGTTTGGCATGTTCTCCACATAATATTTAAATTTTAAACATCTTTACATGTTTTAGCTGTCTGTTTCTTTTTTCTTAATTTTCATTGTTAACCTATCATTCATTTTTCATTTGGTTAGCCAGAGTCAACATTTGAAAGTTTGTCATGTTCTCCACATCAGCATAATTTTAAATTTCCAAAAACTTTCAAGGTTTTAGTTTTTTTTTCTTAATTTTAATTGTTAACTATTCATTGTTCCCCACTGTCCACTTTTGAAATTTCGGCATGTTATCCACATGATATCTAGCATAGATTGCATTTTTTCTAAATGTTTCCTGGTTTTTATTCTTTTTTTTTTTTTTTTCTTTCATTTTTTTGCTCCTCCTTTTAATAAGCCACTGTATACACAGTATATAAGTTTGGCATATTCTCCACATCAGCATAGTTAGCATTTTCTTTCAATTTCAAACATCTTTACAAGTGTGGATTTCTTTTTCTTTTTCTCCTCTTTAATTTTAGTTGTTTGTTCTTTTGGTTAGCCACTGTCAATCTTTTGAAGTTTGGCATGTTCTCCACATCATATTTTGAATTTTAATCATCTTTACACGTTTTATCTTTCTGTTTCTTTGTTCTTAATTTTCATTGTTCACTGTTATTTGTTCTTCATTTGGTTAGCCAGAGTCAACATTTGGAGTTTTGTCATGTTCTCCACATCGGCATAATTTTAAATTTCCAAAAACTTTCGAGGTTTTAGTTTTTTTTTCTTTTTTTGTTCTTAATTTTCATTGCTAACTATTCATTGTTCCCCACTGTCCACTTTTGAAATTTTTGCATGTTCTCCACATGATATCTAGCATAGATAGCATTTTTTCTAAAAGTTTCCTGGTTTTCATTCTTTTTATTTTTCTTTTTTTCCTTTAATTTTTTTGACCCTCCTTTTAATTAGCCACTGTATACACAGTATATACGTTTGGCATGTTCTCCACATCAGCATAGTTAGCATTTTCTTTCAATTTCTAACATCTTTACAAGTGTGGATTTACAAGTGTGGATTTTTTTTCCTTTTTAATTTTGGCATGTTCTCCACCTGATATCTAGCATAGATAACATTTTTTCTAAAAGTTTCCTGGGTTTTATTCTCTTTTTCTTCTTTTTTTTCCTTTAATATTTTTGCTCCTCCTTTTATTTAGCCAACAGTATACACAGTATATGAGTTTGGCATGTTCTCCACATAAGTATAGTTAGCATTTTCTTTAAATTTCAAACATCTCTACAAGTGTGGATTTCTTCTTCTTTTTTTCCTCTTTAATTTTAGTTGTTTGTTCTTTTGGTTAGCCACTGTCAACCTTTGGAAGTTTGGCATGTTCTCCACATCATATTTTGAATTTTAAGCATCTTCATATGTTTTATCTTTCTGTTTCTTTGTTCTTAATTTTAATTGTTAACTGTGTATTGATTCTTTATTTGGTTAGCCAGAGTAAACATTTGGAAGTTTGTCATGTTCTCCACATCAGCATAATTTTAAATTTCCAAAAACTTTTGAGGCTTTAGTTTTGTTTCTTAATTTTAATTGTTAACTATTCATTGTTCCCCACTGTCCACTTTTGAAAGTTTGGCATGTTCTCTTTTTAACATTTGAGAGTCAACATTTGGAAGTTTGTCATGTTCTCCACATCAGCATAATTTTAAATTTCCAAAACCTTTCGAGGTTTTAGTTTTTTTTTCTTCATTTTAATTATTAACTATTCATTGTTCCCCACTGTCCACTTTTTCCTCTTTAATTTTAGTTGTTTGTTCCTTTGGTTAGCCACTGTCAACCTTTGGAAGTTTGGCATGTTCTCCACATCATATTTTGAATTTTAAACATCTTCACATGTTTTAGCTGTCTGTTTCTTTGTTCTTAATTTTCATTGTTAACTGTTCATTCATTTTTCATTTGGATAGCCAGAGTCAACATTTGGAATTTTGTCATGTTCTCCACATCAGCATAATTTTAAATTTCCAAAATCTTTTGAGGTTTTAGTTTTTTTTTCTTAATTTTAATTGTTTTTTTTTTTTTTTTTTTTTCTTTTTTTTTTTTTCCTCCGTGTCCTGTCTGGCACTGTGAAACTCAGGATTGATGTCTGAGTGTCTAAATCAGGCCCAACAGTTTTGATTTTACAAGTGGAGCATACAGGTATTTCTCCACGATGCTCCACTTGGTATATATTTAAAACTTTATTGTAAATTCTTTTGGGGATCATATCTGCACAGCAAACACGGAGATGGAAAAAGAAACAGAAAGGAAGAAGGAAAAAAGAAAAAAAAGAGGTATACGAAAGTGGTGGGAGGAAAGAAGAAAAGACCAACAGAGAAAAGAAAAAAAAATAAAGAGAAAAGAAAATAAATAAATAAATACAATAATATATATATATATACATACATATATACACACATATACATATATACACATACACATACATATACATATATATATATATATATATATATATATATATATATATATATATATATATATATACACATACATACATACACACATACATACACATACATATACACATACATACACATATACATACACACACACACACATATACATACATACACATACACACACATACACATGTACATACATATGCACAAACATGCACATACTCATATATATATCTACATAAACATTACATACTATATGCATATCCATATACGCGCCTACGCATAAGTACATATATGCCCATACGCACATATATACATACATATATATATATATATATATATATACACACACACATATACACACATACATATACACATAAATACACACACATCCATACCTACATTTACCTTCATATACTAAAATTAATTACAATTTCCAGTATAAATATATTTATTTATTTATTTAAACTATTCTTTTAATTGATTTTATAAATTAACGAAAAGAAAGACAATTTTAAGAAACCAGGATCTCAACACCTGTTTGTGTGCAGCTGTGAGCATGCAAGTAGATGAAAGATTTCTTCCATAGGAATGCCAAATGGGAATTTGTAGTAGTGACCGTGGGGGACCCCCGGCCCCGACCCCAAGGCCCGAGGCAGACACCAGGAAGACCAGGGCCGAAGGCACCGCGGAGGCCCCAGGCGCAGCGCCCCCAGGGGCCCCAATGCAGGGACAACCGCACACCCCACCCCCCCGAACGGACCCAAAGGGAGAGCCGAGGGAAGCGCCCAGCAGCCCCCTGCCGAGCCCAGGGGTCAGCAGCCCCAAGCCCTTAGACCCCGCCGGCACCCGCCACGCCAGAGCAGATCCGACCATGGACACGGAGGCCCGGGACCCCGAGGCGCGCCACCCCCTAGCCAGGGCCCCCCGGGGCCACGGGGCCCAAACCCAACCAGGCTGCCACCAGGCCCAGCCAGCACACCCCCCGGCGCCCAGCCCCCGAAACCGAGAGCCACCAGCCCACCAGAGGGCAAAGGGCACAACCCCCCCGGGAGGGGAATGCGACGCGGAGGTGGGGGCCACCATTAGGTGGACCCTAGATGACCCAGGAGAGGGAGCAGACCAGGCCCCAGCCTGACAAATACACATTCACACACAAACGCACTCATACCATCCCACCCTCATACTCACCTCCACTCATTCGAAGTAAACATATACCGTACCATATACGCCACACTCACTCATACTCCCCATACACACTCTATACACACTCTGGGCCCAGGACATGCGTCCGCCCCCTATTGGTGGAAACCCACATCCGGACCCAGAGGGTAAATCCATTCTCTCCAGGGTGGAGAGGAGGGGACGGCCAAAGCCACGAACCCGCAAGACCGTCCCACAGCCCGGGCTGCACCAGACCGGCAGGGCAAGCCCCCGCCACGGTGAGGACCCGCCCCCGACCACCGCCGAGCACCACCAACAGCCAAGCAGACACCCCCAGCCGAGCGCCCGCCAGACCCCGGCGACAAGCCCGGCCAGAGGAATGACCGCACAGCCCAGGGCGATGACCCAAGAATCCAAACAGGCCCAGGGAAGCCAGAACACCGACCCCGCCCCCACCACCCCCCCAAGCCCCTTAATTTTAATTGTTAACTATTCATTGTTCCCAACTGTCCACTTTTGAAAGTTTGGCATGTTATCCACATGATATCTAGCATAGATAGCATTTTTTCTAAAAGTTTCCTGTTTTTTAAACTTTTTTTTCTTTTTTGCATTTCATTTTTTTGCTCCTTCTTTTAATTAGCCACAGTATACACAGTATATAAGTTAGGCATGTTCTCCACAACTGCATAGTTAGCATTTTCTTTCAATTTCAAACTTCTTTATAAGTGTGGTTTCTTTTTCTTTTTTTCCTCTTTAATTTTAGTTGTTTGTTCTTTTGGTTAGCCACTGTGAAGCTTTGGAAGTTTGGCATGTTCTCCAAATCATATTTTGAATTTTAAACACCTTTACATGTTTTAGCTGTCTGTTTCTTTGTTCTTAATTTTCATTGTTAACTATTCATTGTTCCCCACTGTCCACTTTTGAAATTTTGGCATGTTATCCACATAATATCTAGCATAGATAGCATTTTTTCTAAAAGTTTCCTTGTTTTTATTCTTTTTTTTTCTTTTTTTTCTTTCATTTTTTTGCTTCTCCTTTTAATAAGCCAACTGTATACACAGTATATAAGTTTGGCATATTCTCCACATCAGCATAGTTAGCATTTTCTTTCAATTTCAAACATCTTTACAAGTGTGGATTTCTTTTTCTTTTTTTCCTCTTTAATTTTAGTTGTTTGTTCTTTTGGTTAGCCACTGTCAACCTTTGGAAGATTGGCATGTTCTCCACATCATATTTTGAATTTTAAACATCTTTACATGTTTTAGCTGTCTGTTTCTTTGTTCTTAATTTTCACTGTAAACTGTTCATTCATTTTTCATTTGGTTATCCAGAGTCAACATTTGGAAGTTTGTCATGTTCTCCACATCAGCATAATTTAAAATCCAAAAACTTTCGAGGTTTTAGCTTTTTTTCTTTTTTTGTTCTTAATTTTAATTGCTAACTATTCATTGTTCCCCACTGTCCACTTTTGAAATTTTGGCATGTTCTCCACATGATATCTAGCATAGATAGCATTTTTTCTAAAAGTTTCCTGGTTTTCATTCTTTTTCTTTTTCTTTTTTTCCTTTCATTTTTTTGACCCTCCTTTTACTTAGCCACTGTATACACAGTATATGAGTTTGGCATGTTCTCCACATCAGCATAGTTAGTATTTTCTTTCAATTTCAAACATCTTTACAAGTGTGGATTTTTTTTCCTCTTTAATTTTAGTTGTTTGTTCTTTTGGTTAGCCACTGTCAACCTTTGGAAGTTTGGCATGTTCTCCACATCATATTTAGAATTTTAAACATCTTTACATGTTTTAGCTGTCTGTTTCTTTGTTCTTAATTTTCATTGCTAACTATTCATTGTTCCCCACTGTCCACTTTTAAAAGTTTGGCATGTTCTCCACCTGATATCTAGCATAGATAACATTTTTTCTAAAAGTTTCCTGGTTTTCATTCTTTTTCTTTTTCTTTTTTTCCTTTCATTTTTTTGACCCTCCTTTTACTTAGCCACTGTATACACAGTATATGAGTTTGGCATGTTCTCCACATCAGCATAGTTAGTATTTTCTTTCAATTTCAAACATCTTTACAAGTGTGGATTTTTTTTCCTCTTTAATTTTAGTTGTTTGTTCTTTTGGTTAGCCACTTTCAACCTTTGGAAGTTTGGCATGTTCTCCACATCATATTTAGAATTTTAAACATCTTTACATGTTTTAGCTGTCTGTTTCTTTGTTCTTAATTTTCATTGCTAACTATTCATTGTTCCCCACTGTCCACTTTTAAAAGTTTGGCATGTTCTCCACCTGATATCTAGCATAGATAACATTTTTTCTAAAAGTTTCCTGGTTTTTATTCTTTTTTTCTTCTTTTTTTTCCTTTAATATTTTTGCTCCTCCTTTTAATTAGCCAACATTATTTACAGTATATGAGTTTGGCATGTTCTCCACATAAGCATAGTTAGCATTTTCTTTCAATTTCAAACATCTTTACAAGTGTGGATTTCTTTTTCTTTTTTTCCTCTTTAATTTTAGTTGTTTGTTCTTTTGGTTAGCCACTGTCAACCTTTGGAAGTTTGGCATGTTCTCCACATCATATTTTGAATTTTAAACATCTTCACATGTTTTATCTTTCTGTTTCTTTGTTCTTAATTTTAATTGTTAACTGTGTATTGATTCTTTATTTGGTTAGCCAGAGTCAACATTTGGAAGTTTGTCATGTTCTCCACATCAGCATAATTTTAAATTTCCAAAAACTTTCGAGGCTTTAGTTTTTTTTCTTAATTTTAATTGTTAACTATTCATTGTTTCCCACTGTCCACTTTTGAAAGTTTGGCATGTTCTCTTTTTAACATTTGAGAGTGAACATTTGGAAGTTTGTCATGTTCTCCACATCAGCATAATGTTAAATTTCCAAAAACTTTCGAGGTTTCAGATTTTTTTTCTTAATTTTAATTGTTAACTATTCATTGTTCCCCACTGTCCACTTTTTCCTCTTTAATTTTAGTTGTTTGTTGTTTTGGTTAGCCACTGTGAAGCTTTGGAATTTTGGCATGTTCTCCACATCATATTTTGAATTTTAAACACCTTTACATGTTTTAGCTGTCTGTTTCGTTGTTCTTAATTTTCATTGTTAACTATTCATTGTTCCCCACTGTCTACTTTTAAAAGTTTGGCATGTTCTCCACCTGATATCTAGCATAGATAACATTTTTTCTAAAAGTTTCCTGGTTTTTATTCTTTTTTTTCTTCTTTTTTTTCCTTTAATATTTTTGTTCCTCCTTTTAATTAGCCAACAGTATACACAGTATATGAGTTTGGCATGTTCTCCACATAAGCATAGATAGCATTTTCTTTCAATTTCAAACATCTTTACAAGTGTGGATTTCTTTTTCTTTTTTTCCTCTTTAATTTTAGTTGTTTGTTCTTTTGGTTAGCCACTGTCAACCTTTGGAAGTTTGGCATGTTCTCCACATCATATTTTGAATTTTAAGCATCTTCACATGTTTTATCTTTCTGTTTCTTTGTTCTTAATATTAATTGTTAACTGTGTATTGATTCTTTATTTGGTTAGCCAGAGTCAACATTTGGAAGTTTGTCATGTTCTCCACATCAGCATAATTTTAAATTTCCAAAAACTTTCGAGGCTTTAGTTTTTTTTTCTTAATTTTAATTGTTAACTATTCATTGTTTCCCACTGTCCACTTTTGAAAGTTTGGCATGTTCTCTTTTTAACATTTGAGAGTCAACATTTGGAAGTTTGTCATGTTCTCCACATCAGCATAATTTTAAATTTCCAAAAACTTTCGAGGTTTCAGATTCTTTTTCTTAATTTTAATTGTTAACTATTCATTGCTCCCCACTGTCCACTTTTTCCTCTTTAATTTTAGTTGTTTGTTCTTTTGGTTAGCCACTGTGAAGCTTTGGAATTTTGGCATGTTCTCCACATCATATTTTGAATTTTAAACACCTTTACATGTTTTAGCTGTCTGTTTCGTTGTTCTTAATTTTCATTGTTAACTATTCATTGTTCCCCACTGTCCACTTTTGAAATTTTGGCATGTTATCCACATGATATCTAGCATAGATAGCATTTTTTCTAAAAGTTTCCTGGTTTTTATTCTTTTTTTTTTCTTTTTTTTCTTTCATTTTTTTGCTCCTCCTTTTAATATGCCACTGTATACACAGTATATAAGTTTGACATATTCTCCACATCAGCATAGTTAGCATTTTCTTTCAATTTCAAACATCTTTACAAGTGTGGATTTCTTTTTCTTTTTTTCCTCTTTAATTTTAGTTGTTTGTTCTTTTGGTTAGCCACTGTCAACCTTTGGAAGTTTGGCATGTTCTCCACATCATATTTTGAATTTTAAACATCTTCACATGTTTTATCTTTCTGTTTCTTTGTTCTTAATTTTAATTGTTAACTGTGTATTGATTCTTTATTTGGTTAGCCAGAGTCAACATTTGGAAGTTTGTCATGTTCTCCACATCAGCATAATTTTAAATTTCCAAAAACTTTCGAGGCTTTAGTTTTTTTTCTTAATTTTAATTGTTAACTATTCATTGTTTCCCACTGTCCACTTTTGAAAGTTTGGCATGTTCTCTTTTTAACATTTGAGAGTCAACATTTGGAAGTTTGTCATGTTCTCCACATCAGCATAATGTTAAATTTCCAAAAACTTTCGAGGTTTCAGATTTTTTTTCTTAATTTTAATTGTTAACTATTCATTGTTCCCCACTGTCCACTTTTTCCTCTTTAATTTTAGTTGTTTGTTGTTTTGGTTAGCCACTGTGAAGCTTTGGAATTTTGGCATGTTCTCCACATCATATTTTGAATTTTAAACACCTTTACATGTTTTAGCTGTCTGTTTCGTTGTTCTTAATTTTCATTGTTAACTATTCATTGTTCCCCACTGTCTACTTTTAAAAGTTTGGCATGTTCTCCACCTGATATCTAGCATAGATAACATTTTTTCTAAAAGTTTCCTGGTTTTTATTCTTTTTTTCTTCTTTTTTTTCCTTTAATATTTTTGTTCCTCCTTTTAATTAGCCAACAGTATACACAGTATATGAGTTTGGCATGTTCTCCACATAAGCATAGATAGCATTTTCTTTCAATTTCAAACATCTTTACAAGTGTGGATTTCTTTTTCTTTTTTTCCTCTTTAATTTTAGTTGTTTGTTCTTTTGGTTAGCCACTGTCAACCTTTGGAAGTTTGGCATGTTCTCCACATCATATTTTGAATTTTAAGCATCTTCACATGTTTTATCTTTCTGTTTCTTTGTTCTTAATTTTAATTGTTAACTGTGTATTGATTCTTTATTTGGTTAGCCAGAGTCAACATTTGGAAGTTTGTCATGTTCTCCACATCAGCATAATTTTAAATTTCCAAAAACTTTCGAGGCTTTAGTTTTTTTTCTTAATTTTAATTGTTAACTATTCATTGTTTCCCACTGTCCACTTTTGAAAGTTTGGCATGTTCTCTTTTTAACATTTGAGAGTCAACATTTGGAAGTTTGTCATGTTCTCCACATCAGCATAATTTTAAATTTCCAAAAACTTTCGAGGTTTCAGATTCTTTTTCTTAATTTTAATTGTTAACTATTCATTGCTCCCCACTGTCCACTTTTTCCTCTTTAATTTTAGTTGTTTGTTCTTTTGGTTAGCCACTGTGAAGCTTTGGAATTTTGGCATGTTCTCCACATCATATTTTGAATTTTAAACACCTTTACATGTTTTAGCTGTCTGTTTCGTTGTTCTTAATTTTCATTGTTAACTATTCATTGTTCCCCACTGTCCACTTTTGAAATTTTGGCATGTTATCCACATGATATCTAGCATAGATAGCATTTTTTCTAAAAGTTTCCTGGTTTTTATTCTTTTTTTTTTCTTTTTTTTCTTTAATTTTTTTGCTCCTCCTTTTAATATGCCACTGTATACACAGTATATAAGTTTGACATATTCTCCACATCAGCATAGTTAGCATTTTCTTTCAATTTCAAACATCTTTACAAGTGTGGATTTCTTTTTCTTTTTTTCCTCTTTAATTTTAGTTGTTTGTTCTTTTGGATAGCCACTCTCAATCTTTGGAAGTTTGGCATGTTCTCCACATCATACTTTGAATTTTAAACATCTTTATATGTTTTAGCTGTCTGTTTCTTTGTTCTTAATTTTCATTGTTAACTATTCATCGTTCCCCACTTTCCACTTTCGAAAGTTTGGCATGTTCTCCACCTGATATCTAGCATAGATAGCATTTTTTCTAAAAGTTTCCTGTTTTTTTTTTTTTCTTTTTTTCCTTTAATTTTTTGCTCCTCCTTTTAATTAGCCAACAGTATACACATTATATAAGTTTGACATATTCTCCACATCAGCATAGTTAGCATTTTCTTTCAATTTCAAACATCTTTACAAGTGTGGATTTCTTTTTCTTTTTTTCCTTTTTAATTTTAGTTGTTTGTTCTTTTGGTTAGCCACTGTCAACCTTTGGAATTTTGGCATGTTCTCCACATCATATTTTAAATTTTAATCATCTTTACACGTTTTATCTTTCTGTTTCTTTGTTCTTAATTTTAATTGTTAAATGTTTATTTGTTCTTCATTTGGTTAGCCAGAGTCAACATTTGGAAGTTTGTCATGTTCTCCACATCGGCATAATTTTAAATTTCCAAAAACTTTCGAGGTTTTAGCTTTTTTTCTTTTTTTAAGTTCAAGTAAGTTCAAGTTATTTATTTATATAGCACTTTTTACAACAGTACATTGTCACAAAGCAGCTTTACAGAATGAAAAGCCTTTAAACCCCCAAAGAGCAAGCCGAAGCGACAGTGGCAAGAAAAAACTCCCTTTTTATGTTGTTATTTAAGGAAGAAACCTTGGGAGGACCAAGACTCAGTGGGGGACTCATCCTCCCTGAGCGGCCGGGCAGCAACAACAGTGTAGGACAGCCATGTAGTGATATTAAACAAATGGAAAAACTAACAACTGGAAAACTATATGTGAGTCCATTAGGGGGCGTCCTGCAGGACCGCCTTGTCAGGTTCCATACAGTATTAGTCAGCAGAGCCATGGATGAAGGTCTCCAGGAAGCCAGTCACACCTCAAAAGAAACAGACAAGGAAGGCAGTTAAAGCTAATAATAAAGCACGGCATTTAATTAATAAGTAATTAATTGACACAGTGCAGCATGTGACTCCGGCATCACTGACTAGAGCAGCATAACTAAAAGAGGCAGATACTGCAGACTCTACATAGTTGGGATGGCGCCCCGGAACAGCATCATTTCAGCGCCACACCCCCCCATTAATGATGAGGTGGGTGAAGAGGTGAAAGCATACACTGATCAGAGATTACCCCCCCAACACAGCCAAGTCTGAGATCTACATCTTTATCTACAGGGGATTAATTAAACGCAAGATTAAATAAATGTGTTTTTAATTTATTTTTAAAGATTAATAGTGATTCAGAATCACGAACAGTAACTGGAAGGCTATTCCAAAGTTGAGGAGCCTTGTGGGAGAACGCTCTTCCACCAGCAGTAATTTTATTTATTCTAGGAGCTAAGAGTAAACCAGCACCTTGAGATCGAAGCTCACGTGTTGGCTTGTATGATTGAATCAGCTCACTCAGATACTGTGGAGCCAGATTATGTAGAATTTTATATGTTATTAATAAAATTTTGTACTCGATACGAAACTTAACTGGCAGCCAGTGCAGGTTTGATAACACAGGACTGATATGATCAAACTTTCGTGTTTTAGTTAAAACTCTAGATGCAGCATTCTGCACAAGTTGTAATTTCTGTAATGATTTATTAGAACATCCTGCCAGAAGTGAATTACAATAATCTAACCTTGAGGTAATAAAAGCATGAATTAGTTTTTCTGCATCTTGGAGGGAGAGGATATTTCGTAGCTTCGAAATGTTGCGAAGGTGAAAGAATGCAATTCTACTAATATTGCTAATGTGCTTTGTAAAGGAGAGATCTGAATCAATAATGACACCAAGATTATTTACAGATGAACTGGGTCTAATTAAAGAGTTATCAAGGTTTAACATAGTATTAGAAGCTTTGTTAATTTTGTCCTTGGGTCCAACTATCAGAAACTCTGTTTTATCAGAATTTAGCAGTAGGAAGTTTTTTGACATCCATATTTTAATATCTTGGATGCAGTCCTCGAGCTTAGTGACTGAACAACCATCATTAGGGTTAGCTGAAACATATAACTGTGTATCATCTGCATATGAGTGGAAACTGATTCCATGTTTACGAATAATTGATCCCAATGGAAGCATATATAATGCAAATAGGAGTGGGCCCAGAACTGACCCTTGTGGGACGCCATATTTAACTTTAGCAAGATCAGAATATTTGTTGTTAACACAGGTGAATTGATATCGATCTGTCAGGTAGGATTTAAACCACTGGAGTGCAGATCCTGTAATGCCCACAATGTTTTCTAATCTATCAACTAAGATGTTATGGTCTGTAGTGTCAAAGGCTGCACTGAGATCTAATAATACAAGAAAAGAGATTTGGTTATTATCCGAGGACATTAATAAGTGTCACGTACGGTCCACCTGGATTTAAACGCGGCTGCGCAAATATAGCGCAGAGCCGCGGCGCTCTAACGCGCAGAAGGGAGCCAGGCACGCAGGTAGTAACAACAAAGGAATATTTATTAACGGTGCAAAAACACCAAACATTCAGGTACAAAGGACAGAGTGACATCAAACACAAAGACGCGCACGGAAGACATGAAACCCCGGAACTAAATACCCTGACATATCACACCACGTGCACAAAACCACCCAACGAACCCGCGAAGCTAATTAACTAAAAGACCTACACGAGACAGCTAATTAACTAAACACAGGAACACAAACACAGAACCCAAAAACACACAACAGCCGGGAAACTGTGAAACACTACCCCCGCCCTTACGGTCACGTAACGAGGGGACGCGACCAAGACAACCCAAAAAACAGTCCTGGGGGGGGCGGGAGGGGTCGTCCGCCCCTCCTGAGTCGGGCTAGGTAGGCGCCCTCCGGTGGACGGCCTCTGCGGGGGAGGCGTGTGACACATCCATACGTTCTGTGTCGGGGTGGACGCCCTCTGCGGGCGCGGTGTGGAAGGCGCCTTCTACGGACGCGGAGCTGCGGACGCCCTCCGGCTGCGAGGTCAGGTGGCCGCCCGTGGCGGATCAGGACTGGGCCACGCCCTCCTACTGCGTGGTCCGGTGGACGCCCTCGTCGGGTGAGGACTGAGCCACGCCCTCTAGCTGCGTGGTCCGGTGGCCGCCCACGTTGGGCGAGGAATGGGCCCCACCCTCTTGCTGCGGGGTCAGGTGGACGCCCATGGGCGGCGTGGTCCGGAGGACGCCCCCTGGCGGCGGGGCGAGGCGGACGCCCCCTGGCGGCGGGGCGAGCGGCGCGGCGAGGCGGACGCCCCCTGGCGGCGTGGCGTGGCGGACGCCCCCTGGCGGCGGGGCGAGGCGGACGCCCCCTGGCGGCGGGGCGAGCGGCGCGGCGAGGCGGACGGCCCCTGGCGGCGTGGCGAGGCGGACGCCCCCTGGCGGCGGGGCGAGCGGCGTGGCGAGGCGGAAGCCCCCTGGCGGCGTGGCGTGAGGCGCGCGGCCCCTCGACTTCGGGCTGGACGGCGCGCGGACCCTCGACTTCGGGCTGGACGGCGCTCGGACCCTCGACCTCGGGCTGGACGGCGCTCGGACCCCTGGGCCGCGGGATGGGCGGCGTGATGCCCCTGGGCCGCGGGATGGCCGGCGTTACGCCCCTGGACCGCGGGATGGGCGGCGTGACGCCCCTGGGCCGCGGGATGGGCGGCGTGACGCCCCTGGGCCACGGGATGGGCGACGTGACGCCCCTGGGCCGCGGGATGGGTGGCGTGACGCCCCTGGGCCGCGGGATGGGCGATGTGACACAGCACGCTGGCAGGACCTCGGCGGGCACGCACGCTGGCAGGACCTCGGCGGGCACGCACGCAGGCAGGGCCTCGGCGGGCACGTGCGCTGGCATGACCTCGGCCGGCACGTGCGCTGGCATGACCTCGGCCGGCGCCTCGGGCTCTCCATCCTGTACACAAAACACATAAACCCCCGCCGCAACGCCCAAACACATAGAGACAAACATGTCAGACGTGGGGACGACAGACTGGTCACACGACACATAGGAGGACGGGGGACACAACACATAGGAGGAAGGGGGACACAACACATTCGCGCACTCAGGCGGCGGCTCCGGTACCGCCCCCTCGCAGCGCGACCCAGACGCGACACGGACCGGCGCGGTCGCGTCACGTGACTGCCCCGCAGTCCCCGCTTCGCGCTCCGCGGCTGCGCTGTGCGCCCGCAGTGGCTTCACTCCACGCCGTCGCCGCGCTCTGCGTCTGGATCTCGCCACCGGGGGTTTAACAAACCGGACTGGACCCTCCGTCCAGAACTCCTCAGTGTTGCGGAGGGTGTGTACGGGCAGAATGTGCCCATACAGGTAAGATTCGCCCGCCTCGTCATCGGAAAACTGAACAATGTCACCAAACATTCAGGTACAAAGGACAGAGTGACATCAAACACAAAGACGCGCACGGAAGACATGAAACCCCGGAACTAAATACCCTGACATATCACACCACGTGCACAAAACCACCCAACGAACACGCGAAGCTAATTAACTAAAAGACCTACACGAGACAGCTAATTAACTAAACGACTTTAATTAAGGCTGTCTCAGTGCTATGATGAGACCTAAAACCTGACTGAAAAACTTCATGAACATTATTAGCTAGAAGATGGTGATTCAGCTGAACACTATTTTTTCTAGGATTTTAGAGACAAAAGGAAGGTTTGATATTGGTCTATAGTTGGACAGTATTAGAGGATCTAAATTAGGTTTTTTAAGTAATGGTTTAATGACTGCACACTTCAGATTTTTGGGGACATATTTTAAAGCCTATTTTAAGTGATGAATTTATAATGTTTATAAAAGGCTCTGTAATATTTGGTAGGAGGTCTTTAAGCAGGTTTGTAGGTATTGGGTCTAACATACAGGATGTTGTCTTTGATTGTGTAATTAATGAGACAAGCTCTTTTTTAGATATGGGGTTAAAAGTATTTAACTCTTGTACTATATTATTTTCTCTACCACTAGATTTTTCAGAAATCATTGATGGTTGATTGGTTACGCTACTGTCACGAGCACCTGCTCTGTTTGTCACGAGCACCTGCTGCACCTGTCCCTCGTTGTTGGTCCTCATTATCTCACTTGGGTGATTGGTTGGGTTTCTCACGTGTTTAGTTGGTTTTCTATTTAATCTGTTTTACCCCTCCATACTGAGCACGTCTTTATTTTGTGGTTCCTATACCCGATGTTATGTTGTTCTGTTTGTTCCCCATTTTCGTTGGTGTCCCGTCACCAATTTTTATTAAATTAAACCTTTTTGATTTTATCCCGGTGTCTTGGACTATCCTTCCGCGTACAACCACGGTACGGCGCTGCGCACCTTCTCCGCGTGGGTCGTATACCGTGGGAGCGTTCGCCGTGGACCGACGCACGTAATTTTCCCCGCGTGGTCGGTACCCGGGAGCGCTCACTAGGCGCGAGCGGCTGAACGCAGCCATATCTCCGCGTTAGCCACCCTCCTTCCGGGGAAGAACGGACGACCTCTAACAGCTACACAATGCATTAGATGATTTAAGTCTTATGTTTTCAATTTTGTCACTAAAGAAATTCATGAAATCATTGCTGCTGAACTGTGAGTGAATCTGTGAATCTGATTCTGTAGAACTTCGAGTTAATTTGGCACTGGTACTAAGGAATCTTTGGTTGTTTTTGTTGTTCTCTATTAATTCAGAATAATATTTAGTCTTCGCTGCATTGAGTGCATGTTTGTACTTAGTCATACTGTCCTTCCATGCAACCCTAAATACCTCTAATTTAGTTTGTCTCCATTTACGCTTCATGGTTCTAGTGGCTTGTTTTAGGGCGCGTGTTTGATCATTAAACCATGGAACGAGTCTTTTATCTTTAATCCTTTTTAGTTTAAGTGGAGCGACACTGTCTAAGGTTGCAGAAAACACGTGTTTAAGGTATTCCGCTGTGTTTTCAAGTTCATCGGGTCCTGACGCTGGTTTAATGTTTAATTCGGGTAAATGTTGTAGGAATGACACAGCAGTAGAGGGAATGATTGTACGCTTCATGTCATATTGCGTTTTAATGACTGGATCAATATCAATTTCTAAATCGTAGGTTATCAAATAGTGATCGGAGATGACCTCACATAGTGGAACAATAGTTAAATTATTAATGTTAATACCATGTAATAAAACTATGTCTAATGTATGTTTACAGCGATGTGTTATACCAACTACACTTTGAGTAATGCCCATGGAATCTAGGATGAAGTCAAAGGCTAATTTAAATGAGTCTAGTGGGTTTTCAAAGTGAACATTGAAGTCACCGACTATTAAGGCCTTGTCTGATGAGATTACTATGTTAGAGAGAAATTCACCAAATTCTTTAATAAACTCTGTATAAGGGCCGGGAGGGCGGTATATGGTAATAAGTTGCATTAGATTGGATTTATTCTTCAATGAAGATGAACTGCTTATGTTGAGTACAAGAGTGTTACGAATCGGGGTGCGCGCTGTCCGGAAGATGGCGGCGCAGCGCGGTGCGGTGTAGAGAAAAAGAGCCAGGCGACCAGGTAAACGAATGAACAATCCCTTTAATAACTTGCACAGCGGGAACGCCGCTTGAAGGAGCAAAGGGCAAAAACCAAACTACAAAACCGATACAGCGGGAACGCCGCTGTGAGAACGAGGAAACGTGAGAGGCAGGGGGGAGGGGACCAACCCTCCCAACCTGACAAATCGCCCCCCCAAAAATAACCGGGGGACAAAGACCCCCGGGGAAACAGAAAAGAAAACAAAAGGGGCTCGAGGGCAGCGCGGAGACCCCTAGAGGGTGCGGGGCGACGTGACCAATGGAGATACCGGAAGACGGCGTGACTCTTTGTGATGTCGAGGGGCACGTGACCCCTTGAGGATCCTGGTGCGTTCTGACCCTCGAAGGGTGTGAGGATCCAGAGACCCCAAGAGACAGCGGGGTGGATGTGACCCCCTGTGAGCACGGCGACGCCGTAACCTCCCGTGTGTGAGTCGGCGCCGTGCCTTCTTATGGGCACGAGGGTGACGGGACCCCTTGAGAACGCCGGGGCGCTGTGACCTCCTGTGAACGCGCGGGGGGCATGGCCCCAGATGAGCAGGAGGGAGGCGTGCCCTCTTGAGGGTACAGGACCGCCTTGACCCTATGTGAGCCCGGAAAGGGCTTGACCCTTTGGCCCGGCGGAGGTGGCGCGACTCTTTGTGTGGGCGGCGCCGTCGTGACCCCTTGACGATCCGGGGGCGTTCTGACCCTCGAAGGATGTGAGGGTCCTGAGACCCCAAGGGACAGCGGTGAGGATGTGACCCCCTATGAGCACGGCGACGCCGTGACCTCCCATGTGTGAGGTGGCGCCATGCCTTCTTACGGGCACGAGGATGACGGGACCCCTTGAGGACGCCGGTGCGCTGTGACCTCTTGTGAATGCGTGGGGGACATGACCCCAGGTGAGCGAGAGGGGGGCATGCCCTCTTGAGGGTACGGGAACGCCGTGACCCCTTGTGAATGGAAGGGCGACGCGACCTTTGGCGTGTGTTAAAAGGATGAGGTCCCTTGGGTGCGTGAGGGGAAGGATACCCTTTGGGACCCTGAGAACCCAGGCTTAAACCGGAGGCCGAAGTACACACGATAGCCGGGGGGAACCGAGAGGATGTAGGTCTGACCCGACTAGGTCCCGAAATGGCCCGAGTGTTCGCACATGTGAACCGGGTGGACGCTGAAGTGACCCGAGTGACCGCACAGGTGACCCGAGTGAACGCTGAAAAAACCCGAGTGCACGCATAAGTGGACCGAGTGAACGCATAAGTGACTCGAGTGAACGCGGTCGTGACCCGACTGGACGCCATGGTGAGTCCGGGTAGCTTCATGATCAGTGCGGCCGGCCCAGGGTCCCATGTGAACATGTCCACCCCCAAAGTCCTTGGTCCGGCGGATCCTTTGTCCGGAGCAGGTGGCAGGTTGTCCACTTTAGAGGGTCTATAGTCCGTAGAGCCGGAACGGAACAATATGGGGTTGAGCTGGTCCTGTGCAATGTCCACAGCAATCCAGCGACTCCCCACTAGACCACGAGTCTGCCCTCCGGTGGACGCATCGAGCACTACGCTCCGACCTCCAGTTTGCCACCTCTCCGTCACCTGGACACAAATAGAGAGAGCCGGTATCTTGTCCACAACACCCCCTATGTGGTCCTGGTCTACCGAGAACGAGTCAGAACCCCGACCGCAGGCTAGACCGACCCCGGACGTAATGTCCTTCAGAGAACCCCCGCCGAACGCTTCGCGAGGTGAAGAGTAAGGAGCAAGACACGGGGCGATGCGGGAAGGAACGCGTTGGGACAAAGCCTGCAGGGTGTGACCCTGGGCATTGCGATAAGCAGCCCGAGAAGCCGTGCTAGGAGGATCGCGGGAAGCGACGCGCGGAGGGCTGTGAGGGGCAACGCGAGGGGCACCCAGAGAGGCAACGCGAGGGGAATCGCGGGGAGAACCGCGAGGAAACACGCGATGAAGCGGAGGATCAACCCGAGCATCGAGAGACGCTGCACGAAGGACCACTCGAGGGGAATCGCGGGGAGAACCGCGAGGAGACACGCGTTGAGGTAAAGCCTTGTCCCGAGTGTCAAGAGACGCAACCGGAGGTGCAGTACAAGGGGCGGCGTGAAAAGAATCACGTTCAGACGCGTGCAGAGCGTCACCCTGAATATCGGGCGGCGCAGCGCGGGGTGAATCGCGAGTGGAATCACGAGGAGCAACCCGGGAAGAACCGCGCGGGGCAACGAGAGGCAGGGGGGAGGGGACCAACCCTCCCAACCTGACATAAGAACCGCGCGGGGCAACGAGATGAACGACGCCCGGCACAACGCGGGAAATAACGCGTTGGGGCGCCTGCAGTGTGTCACCCGGTATGCAGCGAGAAGCAGCACGAGAGTCCACGCGAGGAGAATCGAGAGCGAAATCGCCGGAAGCGACGCGCGGAGAGCTGCGAGGAACTGCGCGAGAGGAACCGCGAGTGGAAATGCGGGAAGAGAAGCGCGGAGGGCTCTGAGAGGCACCGCGAGGGAAACCGCGGGGAATACCGCGAGGAAACCCCTGTTGAGGATAAGCCTCATCCAACACCTCGTGGGACGCAGCCACACAAAGTGCAGTGCGGAGCGGCACGGCGTGGGGTGCGGCGTGAGGTGGCACAGCGCAAGACGCGGCGAGAGGCGGCACGGCCCGGGGTGCGGCGAGAGGCGGCACGGCCCGGGGTGCGGCGAGAGGCGGCACGGCCCGGGGTGCGGCGAGAGGCGCCACGGCCCGGGGCAACGCAGCGTGAGGCAACGCAGCGTGAGGCAACGCAGCGTGAGGCGACGCAGCGCGAGGCAAAACCCGGGCAGCGAGGGGGAACTCGCTGAGCGGGACCTCTGTGGAGTAGGGAGACTCGCCCGGAGGAACGCGCGGCGGGGCCCGAGTCTCGAGCGACTGTTCACAGAGCGGGTCCTCCGTGGAGACAGGGTCCAGCGGAGAAACCGAAGACAGGGGCTGCGAGACGAGGAGGAACGCACCGACCGGGTCCTCTGTGGAGTCAGGAGACTCACACGGAGGAGCGCGCAGCGGGACCCGAGCGCGCCGCAAGGCGCGAGGTGCAGCGCGAGACGACGCAGCGCAAGATGACGCAGCGCGGGGCAAAACCCGGGCAGCGAGGGGGAACTCGCTGAGCGGGGACTCCGTGGAGTAATGAGACTCGCACGGAGGAACGTGAGGCGGGACCCGAGTAGCGAGAGAGAGAGAGCTGAATCCGTCCTCCGTGGAGATAGGAGGCTCGCACGGAGGAGCCCGCAGCGGGACCTGAGCGCGGCGCGAGGAGCGAGGTGCAGCGCAAGACGACGCAGCACGAGGCGACGCGGCGCGGGGCGACGCGGCGCGGGGCGACGCGGCGCGGGGCAAAACCCGGGCAGCGAGGGGGAACTCACTGAGCGGGACCTCCGTAGAGCAGGGAGACTCGCACGGAGGAACGTGAGGCGGGACCCGAGTAGCGAGAGAGAGCTCGCTGAATGGGTCCTCCGTGGAGTCCAGAGACTCGCACGGAGGAGCGCACGACGAATCCCGGGCGGCGAGAAAAAACTCGCTCAGTGGGTGAACCCTGGGCCCGGGAATCTCCCACGGCGGGAGACGCGCGGAGGAGCGCGGATGCTCGCGCTTCGACTCATGCGCTGGATCGCGCCGCGGACTCCCGGCCCTTCCGCGGTGAAGCTGCCTCTTCACCGCGTCCAGGTGCACATCCACGGAGCCGGCATCTGAACCCGGGGCGAACCGGGCTAAGAATGCCGACTCGAAACGGCTTGCTGAGGTGAGACAAATGTCCCCGGTGGCCACTAGGCCCTCGGCCCACCTCAGCGCAGGACCCAGGAGACGGGAGAGGTAAAACAACACCCTCTCTCGGTCCGAAAGCTCCCGACTGGTGACCAAGTCGAACACCCTGTGACAGCCGATAATGTATGGCAGTGGCTTTAACGCCACTCCGTTGCAGGGTGCCGGGAGCTTGACCGAAGCCGAGAGAGGGAGAACGATCTCCCCATACTCCGGGACCCGATCAATGCCCCTCCTCGCTCCAACCTCCGAGGAGTGAGTACTGCGGCGAGAACTAGACGGCGTGGCCGGCGCCAGGCTAAGAAAGCCGATCGCCACAGACGGGGCAACTATTGGCATGGCTAGTGCCGGGTTAATAGGCCTTACTGCTGCAGCCGGGGACTCGGTTAAAGGCAGGGCTAATGCCGAGTTATGAAAACCGATGCTGCAGCTGGAGGATGCGGCTATTGTCGTGGCTAGCGCCGATCTAAATAAGCCAGATACTGCTACTTGAAAAATGCGGCTATTGGCGTGGCTAGCGCCGATGAAAAAAGCCGAGTGTAGCAGCTGGAAACACGGCTAAACGCGGTTAGCACGAACGCTACCGTTGCTAGCGCGAATAAATAAAAACAAAACCCGGGATGAAAGCCGGGAAACGCGGCCGAACGCGGTCGCGCTAATAAACAAACAAAAAAAAAAACAAACCCGGGACGAAAGCCGAGAAACGCGGCCGAACGCGGTCGCGCTAATATAATAAATGAGTTTGCTTACCCGGAGAAGGAATCCTGGACTCTGCTACTGTTGTTAGGGGTCAGCATTTCTGTTACGAATCGGGGTGCGCGCTGTCCGGAAGATGGCGGCGCAGCGCGGTGCGGTGTAGAGAAAGAGCCAGGCGACCAGGTAAACGAATGAACAATCCCTTTAATAACTTGCACAGCGGGAACGCCGCTTGAAGGAGCAAAGGGCAAAAACCACCGCCGCTGTGAGAACGAGGAAACGTGCCGAAAAAAACCAAAAGCAAACAGCGGGGCGGCCGCTGGATGCTCGGCGAGCGAGATAACGAAAAATAAATAAAATAAACACACACACTAAACACCCGACGTAGCACTGAGCGCAAACACGCGAGCGTGTACACTCGTAAAACAATAGTTAATGCTGACCCGCTGGCTACTGAGTTTGCGTGCTTGATAAGCAGCCAGCGGGTCGCATGTGATCAGGTAGGGCCCAATCCCTGATCACGAGGGTGGGTTCTACCTAAGGAAGCCCTACACGGCCAAAAACCCGCGCACGAGAGGCAGGGGGGAGGGGACCAACCCTCCCAACCTGACAAAGAGCTTCAAAGGATTTTGACTCATACTTATTATTAAGTGTTACATTTATGTTTTCTTTATAGATCGTAGCCACTCCACCTCCTCGTCCATTAAGACGTGGTTTATGAGCATAAGTATAACCAGGTGGAGAAGCATCATTTAATGCTAGGTATTCATTGGCCCTAATCCAGGTCTCTGTGAGACAAAAGACGTTTAGAAAGTTATCAGTTATTATTTCTTGAACTAGAGCTGATTTAGATGACAGTGACCTAATGTTTAATAACCCAAGTTTTAACTTAAAAGTGTTTCTTACATTACTTGAGGTTGTATTGATATTAATGAGATTTTTATGGCACACTTTTTGGACTCTTTTTGTTGTTTTTTGCTCACTGCGATACTTGATAACTGTCTTAATAGTATGGAACCTAGTTATTGTGGGTGACGACTCCTGGCAGTTCGCAGGCAGTTGGTTAGGCGATTCTGTCTGCTGCCTGGCCTTGGCTAGTTCTTAATTTTCATTGCTAACTATTCATTGTTCCCCACTGTCCACTTTTGAAAGTTTGGCATGTTCTCCACCTGATATCTAGCATAGAGAGCATTTTTTCTAAAGTTTCCTGGTTTTTATTCTTTTTTTTTCTTTTTTGCGTTTAATTTTTTTGCTCCTTCTTTTAATTAGCCACAGTATACACAGTATATAAGTTTGGCATGTTCTCCACATCAGCATAGTTAGCATTTTCTTTCAATTTCACACATCTTTTCAAGTGTGGATTTCTTTTTCTTTTTCTCCTCTTTAATTTTAGATGTTTGTTCTTTTGGTTAGCCACTGTCAACCTTTGGAAGTTTGGCATGTTCTCCACATCATATTTTGAATTTTAAACATCTTTACATGTTTTAGCTGTCTGTTTCTTTGTTCTTAATTTTCATTGCTAACTATTCATTGTTCCCCACTGTCCACTTTTAAAAGTTTGGCATGTTCTCCACCTGATATCTAGCATAGATAACATTTTTTCTAAAAGTTTCCTGGTTTTTCTTCTTTTTTTCTTCTTTTTTTTCCTTTAATATTTTTGCTCCTCCTTTTAATTAGCCACAGTATACACAGTATATGAGTTTGGCATGTTCTCCACATAAGCATAGTTAGCATTTTCTTTCAATTTCAAACATCTTTACAAGTGTGGATTTCTTTTTCTTTTTTTCCTCTTTAATTTTAGTTGTTTGTTCTTTTGGTTAGCCACTGTCAACCTTTGGAAGTTTGGCATGTTCTCCACATCATATTTTGAATTTTAAACATCTTCACATGTTTTATCTTTCTGTTTCTTTGTTCTTAATTTTAATTGTTAACTGTGTATTGATTCTTTATTTGGTTAGCCAGAGTCAACATTTGGAAGTTTGTCATGTTCTCCACATCAGCATAATTTTAAATTTCCAAAAACTTTTGAGGCTTTAGTTTTTTTCTTAATTTTAATTGTTAACTATTCATTGTTCCCCACTGTCCACTTTTGAAAGTTTGGCATGTTCTCTTTTTAACATTTGAGAGTCAACATTTGGAAGTTTGTCATGTTCTCCACATCAGCATAATTTTAAATTTCCAAAAACTTTCCAGGTTTTAGTTTTTTTATTCTATTAACTATTCATTGTTCCCCACTGTCCACTTTTTCCTCTTTAATTTTAGTTGTTTGTTCTTTTGGTTAGCCACTGTCAACCTTTGGAAGATTGGCATGTTCTCCACATCATATTTTGAAATTTAAACATCTTTACATGTTTTAGCTGTCTGTTTCTTTGTTCTTAATTTTCATTGTAAACTGTTCATTCATTTTTCATTTGGTTAGCCAGAGTCAACATTTGGACGTTTGTCATGTTCTCCACATCAGCATAATTTAAAATTTCCAAAAACATTCGAGGTTTTAGTTTTGTTTTCTTTTTTTTTTCTTAATTTTAATTGTTAACTATTCATTGTTCCCCACTGTACACTTTTGAAAGTTTGGCATGTTTTCAACATGATTTCTAGCATAGATAGCATTTTTTCTAAAAGCTTCCTGGTTTTTATTCTTTTTTTTTCTTTTTTTCCTTTCATTTATTGCTCCTCCTTTTAATTAGCCACAGTATACACAATATATAAGTTTGGCATGTTCTCCACATCAGCATAGTTAGCATTTTCTTTCAATTTCAAACATCTTTTCAAGTGTGTATTTCTTTTTCTTTTTCTCCTCTTTAATTTTAGTTGTTTGTTCTTTTGGTTAGCCACTGTCAACCTTTGGAAGATTGCCATGTTCTCCACATCATATTTTGAATTTTAAACATCTTTACATGTTTTAGCTGTCTGTTTCTTTGTTCTTAAGTTTCATTGTTAACTGTTCATTGTTAACTGTATATCAGCATAATTTTAAATTTCCAAAAACTTTTGAGGTTTTAGTTTTTTTTTCTTAATTTTAATTGTTAACTATTCATTGTTCCCCACTGTCCACTTTTTTCCTCTTTAATTTTAGTTGTTTGTTCTTTTGTTTAGCCACTGTCAACCTTTGGAAGTTTGGCATATTCTCCATATCATATTTTTTTAAATTTTCATTGTTGTAACGAACTGTCCATAATCCCCCAGAGGGGAGCGGGTCCGCCGGACATCGCGGACGCCGCTCGCGCATAGATGAGCGTCTCCCGAGATCCGGCGACGCGTAAACCGCAGCGTCCGCCGGTCTAGACGGAGGGAGACGCTCCCACGATGTGACCTGCGCGGAACGTCAACGCAGCGACACACCGTGGCAGAAATGCGACAAGGAGGCAACTGGAACACCGGGATAAAAACCAAACCAGAATTTATTATAAAATGGTGCCGAAGCACCAACAGAATGGGGATAAATAAACAGAACGAAACGTTGGGTAGCGTGACCTCAAAACAAAGACGTGCTCAGTATTCTGGGATAAAACAGACTAAATAGAAAACCAACTAAACACGTGACAAACCCAACCAATCACCCAAGTGAGATAATGAGGACCGAAAACGAGGGACAGGTGCAGCAGGTGCTCGTGACATATGGAGCAGGTGCTCGTGACATACCCCCACCCCAAGGGTCGCGCAAAAAGGAAAGCGACCCAAACCAAAAGAACAAAAATAATAACAATAATAACTGCATGCAAAAATAACAAATGGGGGGGGGGGGGGGTAACAAGTCCCTCGGGCTGAACCAGCCGGTTGCTCCCAGCTGACGGCGAAGACGTCCTCTCGCAGCGCAGATCAACGCCCTCTGGCTGCGAGGCTGGGGCATGCACCTCCTGGTGCTCCGAGTCCGAAGTGGGCGGCCTCTGGTGCTCGGGATCGATGGCGAACGGCCTCAGTCGGTCCCGACTCAACGACTGCCGCCCTCCGGTAGCCGGGCTCTGCCGCTGGCGGTCCCCGGCCCTCGGACCCGGTCAGATCGGTGGTTCAGCGTCCGGTTCTCAAACACGTTGGGTGACCCCAGGTGTCCAGTAGCCTCCGATGTTGGGCACGTCTTTCTGTAACGAACTGTCCATAATCCCCCAGAGGGGAGCGGGTCCGCCGGACATCGCGGACGCCGCTCGCGCATAGATGAGCGTCTCCCGAGATCCGGCGACGCGTAAACCGCAGCGTCCGCCGGTCTAGACGGAGGGAGACGCTCCCACGATGTGACCTGCGCGGAACGTCAACGCAGCGACACACCGTGGCAGAAATGCGACAAGGAGGCAACTGGAACACCGGGATAAAAACCAAACCAGAATTTATTATAAAATGGTGCCGAAGCACCAACAGAATGGGGATAAATAAACAGAACGAAACGTTGGGTAGCGTGACCTCAAAACAAAGACGTGCTCAGTATTCTGGGATAAAACAGACTAAATAGAAAACCAACTAAACACGTGACAAACCCAACCAATCACCCAAGTGAGATAATGAGGACCGAAAACGAGGGACAGGTGCAGCAGGTGCTCGTGACATATGGAGCAGGTGCTCGTGACAATTGTTAACTGTTCATTCATTTTTAATTTGGTTAGCCAGTCAACATTTGGAAGTTTTTCATGTTCTCCACATCAGCATAATTTAAAATTTCCAAAAACATTCAAGGTTTTAGTTTTTTTTTTCTTTTTTTGTTCTTAATTTTAATTGTTAACTATTCATTGTTCCCACTGTCCTCTTTTGAAAGTTTGGCATGTTTTCCACATGATATCTAGCATAGATAGCATTTTTTCTAAAAGCTTCCTGGTTTTTATTCTTTTTTTTCTTTTTTTCCTTTCATTTTTTGCTCCTCCTTTTAATTAGCCACAGTATACACAATATATAAGTTTGGCATGTTCTCCACATCAGCATAGTTAGCATTTTCTGTCAATTTCAAACATTTTTTCAAGTGCGTATTTCTTTTTCTTTTTCTCTTCTTTAATTTTAGTTGTTTGTTCTTTTGGTTAGCCACTGTCAACCTTTGGAAGATTGGCATGTTCTCCACATCATATTTTGAATTTTAAACATCTTTACATGTTTTAGCTGTCTGTTTCTTTGTTCTTAATTTTCATTGTAAACTGTTCATTCATTTTTCATTTGGTTATCCAGAGTCAACATTTGGAAGTTTGTCATGTTCTCCACATCAGCATAATTTAAAATTTCCAAAAACATTCAAAGTTTTAGTTTTTTTTTCTTTTTTTGTTCTTAATTTTAATTGTTAACTATTCATTGTTCCCCACTGTACACTTTTGAAAGTTTGGCATGTTTTCCACGTGATATCTAGCATAGATAGGATTTTTTGTAAAGGTTTGCTGGTTTTTATTCTTTTTTTCTATTTTTCCTTTCATTTTTTGCTCCTCCTTTTAATTAGCCACAGTATACACAATATATAAGTTTGGCATGTTCACCACATCAGGATAGTTAGCATTTTCTTTCAATTTCAAACATCTTTACAAGTGTGGATTTCTTTTTCTTTTTTTCCTCTTTAATTTTAGTTATTTGTTCTTTTGGTTGGCCACTGTCAACATTTCGAAGATTGGCATGTTCACCACATCATATTTTGAATTTTAAACATCTTTACATGTTTTAGCTGTCTGTTTCTTTGTTCTTAATTTTCATTGTTAACTGTTCATTCATGTTTCATTTGGCTAGCCAGAGTCAACATTTGGAATTTTGTCATGTTCTCCACATCAGCATAATTTCAAATTTCCAAAAACTTTTGAGGTTTTAGTTTTTCTTTTTTTGTTCTTAATTTTAATTGTTAACTATTCATTGTGTCCCACTGTCCACTTTTGAAAGTTTGGCATGTTCTCCACATGATATCTAGTATTTTTTCTAAAATTTTCCTTGTCTTTATTCTTTTTTTTCTTTTTTTCCCTTTCATTTTTTTGCTCCTCCTTTTAATTAGCCACAGTATACACAGTATATAAGTTTGGCATGTTCTCCACATCAGCATAGTTAGCATTTTCTTTCAATTTCAAACATCTTTACAAGTGTGTGGTGGCACGGTGGCTTAGTGGTTAGCACGTTTGCCTCTCAGCGCTATGGATTCCCAGTTCGAATCCCCATCTGGGTGGAGTTTCCATGTTCTCCCCGTGTCTGCGTGGGTATCCTCCGGTTTCTCCGGCTTCCTCCCACACTCCAAAAACATGGATCAAGTGAATTGAATTCCCAAAATTGCCTCATATAGAGTGTGTCTGTGTGAGTGAGTGTGTGCCCAGCGATGGATTGGCGCCCTGTCCTAGGTCTATCTGCCCAGCGCCCGAAACGTTCTGCCCTGGATGGGCATGGGGAACCCCTCCGCGACCCTAATAGAGGATAAAGTGGGAGATAATGAATGAATGAATTTTCAAGTGTGGATTTCTTTTTCTTTTTTTCCTCTTTAATTTTAGTTGTTTGTTCTTTTGGTTAGCCAATGTCAACCTGTGGAAGTTTGGCATGTTCTCCACATCATATTTTGAATTTTAAACATCTTTACATGTTTTAGCTGTCTGTTTCTTTGTTCTTAATTTTCATTGTTAACTGTTCATTCATTTTTCATTTGGTTAGCCAGAGTCAACATTTGGAAGTTTGTCATGTTCTCCACATCAGCATTACAGTGTGTTGCAAAAGTATTCATACCCCTTGAACTTTTCCATATTTTGTCACATTACAACCACAAACATAAATATATTTCACTGGAATTTAATGTGAAAGACCAACACAAAGTGGTATACAATTGTGAAGTGGAAGGAAAATTATACATGAATCAACATTTTTTTTACAAATAAAAAACTGAAAAGTGCGACGTGCAAAAGTATTCAGCCCCCCTGAGTCAATACTTTGTGGAGCCACCTTTTGCTGCAATTACAGCTGCAAGTCTTTTAGGGTATGTCTCCACCAGCTTTGCACATCTAGTGACTGAAATTCTTGCCCATTCCTCCTTGCAAAACAGCTCAAGCTCAGTCAGATTGGATGGAGAGCGTTTGTGAACAGCAGTTTTGAGATCTTGCCACAAATTCTCAATTGGGTTTAGGTCTGGACTTTGACTGGGCCATTCTAACACATAAATATTCTTTTTTTTTAAACCACTCCATTGTAGCTCTGGCTTTATGTTTAGGGTCGTTGTCCTGCTGGAAGGTGAACCTCCGCCCCAGTCTCAAATCTTTTGCTGGCTCCAACAGGTTTTCTTCCAAGATTGCCCTGTATTTGGCTCCATCCATCTTCCCATCAACTTTGACCAACTTCCCGGTCCCTGCTGAAGAGAAGCACCCCCAGAGCATGATGCTGCCACCACCATATTTGACAGTGGGGATGGTGTTTTCAGAGTGATGTGCAGTGTTATTTCTCCGCCACACATAGCGTTTTGCATTGTGGCCAAAAAGTTCCATTTTGGTCTCGTCTGACCAAAGCACCTTCTTCCACATGTTTGCTGTGTCCTCAACATGGCTTCTGGCAAACTGCAAACGGGACTTCTTATGGTTTTCTTTTAACAATGGCTTTCTCCTTGCCACTCTTCCATAAAGACCACATTTGTGTAGTGCACGACTAATTGTTGTCCTGTGGACAGTTTCCCCCACCTGAGCTGTGGCTCTCTGCATTTCATCCAGAGTCACCATGGGCCTCTTGGCTGCCTCTCTGATCAGTGATCTCCTTGTTCGGCCTGTAAGTTTAGGTGGACGGCCTTGTCTTGGCAGGTTTACTGTGGTGCCATACTCTTTCCATTTCCGGATGATGGATTGAACAGTGCTCCGTGAGATGTTCAAAGCTTTGGAAATCTTTTTATAACCTAAGCCTGCTTTAAACTTCTCCAAAACCATATTCCTAACCTGTCTGGTGTGTTCTTTGGACTTCATGATGCTGTTTGCTCCCCAATATTCTCTTAACCAACATCTGAGGCCGTCACGGAGCAGCTGTATTTGTACTGAGATTAGATTACACACAGGTGGACCCTTTTGAGTCATTAGCACTCATCAGGCAACTTCTGAATGCAATTGGTTGCACTCAGGGAAAAGGGGGCTGAATACTTTTGCACGTCGCACTTTTCAGTTTTTTATTTGTAAAAAAAATGTTGATTCATGTATAATTTTCCTTCCACTTCACAATTGTATACCACTTTGTGTTGGTCTTTCACATTAAATTCCAGTGAAATATATTCATGTTTGTGGTTGTAATGTGACAAAATATGGAAAAGTTCAAGGGGTATGAATACTTTTGCAACCCACTGTATTTTAAATTTTCAAAAACATTCAAGGTTTTAGTTTTTTTTTTCTTTTTTTGTTCTTAATTTTAATTGTTAACTATTCATTGTTCCCCACTGTCCACTTTTGAAAGTTTGGCATGTTCTCCACATGATATCTAGCATAGATAGCATTTTTTCTAAAAGTTTCCTGGTTTTTATTCTTTTTTTTCTTTTTTTCCTTTCATTTTTTTGCTCCTCCTTTTAATTAGCCACAGTATACACAGTATATAAGTTTGGCATGTTCTCCACATCAGCATAGTTTGCATTTTCTGTCAATTTCAAACATCTTTACAAGTGTGGGGCGGAATGGTGGCTTAGTGTTTAGCACTTTCGCCTCTCAGCGCTAGGGATTCCCGGTTCGAATCCCCATCTGGGTGGAGTTTCCATGTTCTCCACATCATATTTTGAATTTTAAACATCTTTACATGTTTTAGCTGTCTGTTTCTTTGTTCTTAATTTTCATTGTTAACTGTTCATTCATTTTTCATTTGGTTAGCCAGATTCAACGTTTGGAAGTTTGTCATGTTCTCCACATCAGCATAATTTTAAATTTTCAAAAACATTCAAGGTTTCAGTTTTTTTTTTCTTTTGTTGTTTTTAATTTTAATTGTTAACTATTCATTGTTCCCCACTGTCCACTTTTGAAAGTTTGGCATGTTTTCCACATGATATCTAGCATAGATAGCATTTTTTCTAAAAGCTTCCTGGTTTTTATTCTTTTTTTCCTTTCATTTTTTGCTCCTCCTTTTAATTAGCCACAGTATACACAATATATAAGTTTGGCATGTTCTCCACATCAGCATAGTTAGCATTTTCTTTCAATTTCAAACATATTTTCAAGTGTGGATTACTTTTTCTTTTTATTCTCTTTAATTTTAGTTGTTTGTTCTTTTGGCTAGCCACTGTCAACCTTTGGAAGATTGGCATGTTCTCCACATCATATTTTGAATTTTAAACATCTTTACATAATTTAGCTGTCTGTTTCTTTGTTCTTAATTTTCATTGTTAACATTCATTTTTCATTTGGTCAGCCAGAGTCAACATTTGGAAGTTTGTCATGTTCTCCACATCAGCATAATTCTAAATTTCCAAAAACTTTTGATGTTTTCGTTTTTTTTATTTTTATTTTTTTTATTTTGTTATCTATTCATTGTTCCCCACTGTCCACTTTTGAAAGTTTGGCATGTTCTCCACGTGATATCTAGCATATATAGCATTTTTTCTAAAAGATTCCTGGTTTTAATTCTTTTTTTTCTTTTTTTCCTTTATTTTTTTTTGCTCCTCCTTTTAATTAGTTACTGTATACACAGTATATTAGTTTGGCATGTTCTCCACATCAGCATAGTTAGCATTTTCTTTCAATTTCAAACATCTTTACAAGTGTGGATTTCTTTTTCTTTTTTTCCTTTTTACTTTTAGTTGGTTGTTCTTTTGGTTAGCCACTGTCAACCTTTGGAAGTTTCGCATGTTTTCCACATCATATTTTGAATTTTAAACATCTTTACATGTTTTAGCTTTCTGTTTATTTGTTCTTAATTTTCATTGTTAACATTCATTTTTCATTTGGTTACCCAGAGTCAACATTTGGAAGTTTGTCATGTTCTCCACATCAGCATAATTTTAAATTTCCAAAAACTTTCGATGTTTTCGTTTTTGTTATTTTTTTTTTTTTTATTTTGTTATCTATTCATTGTTCCCCACTGTCCACTTTTGAAAGTTTGGCATGTTCTCCACATCAGCATAATTTTAAATTTCCAAAAACTTTCGAGATTTTAGTTTTTTTTTTCTTTTTTTGTTCTTAATTTTAATTTTTAACTATTCATTGTTCCCCACTGTCCCCACTTTTTTTTTTTTTTAGTAAATTAACCCCTGCCTATTAAAATGTAAAAATCTATAGCGTGTACACTAAAAGTCTGGTAATTTAAATATGTTGTTTAAAAAAGTTTTAAAAACTATAAGACCCTCACTAAAGTCAGGTAATGTAAATCATTTGTTTAATAAAGTTGTAAAAAACCGATAAGACACTCACTAAAGTCTGGTAATTAAATCATTTGTTTAAAAAGTTGTAAAACCATAAGCATACTGAAACAGGCATTCTTTTCAAATGTTTTTTATAAAACAACGCATTGGTTTCAGTGTTTCTTAAACAAGGTTTTAGTATGTGTAAGGTTTTAGAGTGCGTATGTGTGTGAATGTGTATTTGTCAGGCTGGGGCCTGGTCTGCTCCCTCTCCTGGGTCATCTAGGGTCCATCTAATGGTGGCCCTCACCTCCGCGTCGCATTCCCCTCCGGGGGGGGTGGACCCTTTGCCTTCTGGTGGGCTGGTGGCTCTCGGTACCGGGGGCTGGGCGCCGGGGTGTGTGCTGGCTGGGCCTGGTGGCTGCCTGGTTGGGTTTGGGCCCCGCGGCCCTGGGGGGCCCTGGCTGGGGGGTGGCACGCCTCGGGGTCCCGGGCCTCCATGTCCATGGTCGGATCTGCTCTGGCGTGGCGGGTGCTGGCGGGGTCTGAGAGCTTGGGGCTGCTGACCCCGGGGCTCGGCGGGGTGCTGCTGGGGGCTTCCCTCGGCTCTCCCTTTGGGTCCGTTCGGGGGGGGTGGGGTGTGTGGTTGTCCCTGCATTGGGGCCCCTGGGGGCGCTGCGCCTGGGACCTCCGCTGTGCCTTCGGCCCTGGTCTTCCTGGTGTCTGCCTCGGGCCTTGGGGTCGGGGTCGGGGGTCCCACACGGTCACTACTACAAATTCCCATTTGACATTCCTATGGAAGAAATCTTTCATCTACTTGCATGCTCACAACTGCACACAAACAGGTGTTCAGATCCTGGTTTCTTAAAATTGTCTTTCTTTTCGTTAATTTATAAAATCAATTAAAATAATAGTTTAAATAAATAAATATATTTATACTGGAAATTGTAGTATATGAAGGTAAATGTAGGTATGGATGTGTGTGTATTTATATATATATATGTATATATGTGTATGTATGTGTATGTGTATATATATATGTGTATATATGTATATATGCGTATGGGCATATGTGTACTTATGCGTAGATGCATATATGGATATGCATATAGTATGTAATGTTTATATAGATATACATGAGCATGTGTATGTTTGTGCATATGTATGTACCTGTGTATGTGGGTGTATGTATATATGTGTATATGTATATGTATGTGTGTGTGTATATATGTATGTATGTATGTGTATATATGTGTATATGTATGTATGTGTATGTATGTATATATATATATATATATATATATATAGATATATATATATATATATATATATATATATATATATATATATATATATTATTGTATTTATTTATTTATTTATTTATTTATTTATTTTATTTTCTCTTTTTTTCTCTTTTGGTCTTTTCTTCTTTCCTCCCACCACTTTCGTATACCTCTTTTTTTCTTTTTTATTTTCTGTTTCCTTTTCCATCTCCGTGTTTGCTGTACCGATATGATCCCCAAAAGAATTTACAATAAAGTTTTAAATATATACCAAGTGGAGCATCATGGTGAAATGCCTGTATGCTCCACTTGTAAAATCAAAACTGTTGGGCCTGATTTAGACACTCAGACATCAATCCTGAGTTTCACAGTGCCAGACAGGAAAAAAACCAAAAAAAAAAACCAAGGTTTTAGTAAAAACTTGGTGTGTTTTAAAAGGTTGTTATTAAACAATGCGTGGACTTCTGTGTTAATTAAATAAAGCTTTTAGTAAAAACTTGGTGTGTTTTAAGCTTTTGTTAACCCCGTATATTTAATTAGTAAGTTATATTTAATTGTCGAGATTTAACAAAACTAGCAGCAAAGATAAATTTAAATTTACCAAAAGTCCTTCACCATTTCACGAGAGCCGTGTTTTTAATATGCGACATGTTGTTTTTAAAGTGTTTTTTTTTTGTGTTATTCACCCCTGAACAAGCGCCTACATTATAAAACTCTTACCGTATAACAGATATGCGAGTTGTTATAAAAACAAAGCGCAGGCATCTGTATTTCTTAAAACCTTTAGTAAAAAATTGGTGATTTAAGCATTTGTTATAAAACCACGTATCCTATATTTAATTATTAAAAATGTGGATTTGTAAAAGCTTGTGTTTTTAAATAAATCTTTTGTTGAGATTTAACAAAACTCGCAGCGTATTGAAAGATGAATTTAGTTAAAGCAAATATTAAATTATGCATTTACCAAAAGTCATTTACCAAAAACATTTCATTAAAGCCGTGTTTTTAATCAAGTGGGCTTTGTTTTAAAGTGATTTGTTTTATTTGTCCTAAACACGCGCAGTCATTATAAATCTACTAAAGCCGTTTGTTTACATTTTAAAACCTATTCTAAAGAGATGTGTTTCATGGAGTGCATTCTTACTAGTGTGAAGGAAAATAGTATTTTACTATGTATAATATGATTTTACTATGTATGAGTGATTCATCTTAACCATTGTGTTTGCATATAACTATGAAGAAACTTCTACAGTTATTATGTCTTATTATGATATCTTATTATGATGATATGATTACACTAAGTCATGTTGACATTTAGTAGGGTCAGTGCTAGACATCAGTCTGCTGTTTAACCATTGCAATAAAACCACGTAGACAGAACTGAGATCCACGTCCGCACTATTCAGACATTGTTGTTTGTAAAACAAGCTATTGAAGGTCGCAGAGAAGATTTCAGCAAATGCTCTGCACACATGATATACTGTAAATAGTGGGGCTCTCTGATAACTTGTCAGAGAGCGGAGTAGGATTTTCCTTACGCTCTCTCATTCTCTTTCGCTTTGTCTTTTACCTTTCTTTAATAAATATCACTTCTTTTAATATGCCTCACGAGAATATTATTTCCACCACAGAAATTGGTGTTGTCGGCAGGATCAGCGAGGATCGCCGCGGCAGCACCGACTGAAACCCACTGAGGACGCTCCTTAGTCTTGGACTAAGCTGGAAAACGGGAACCCCACGAGAGAAGGGAAAGTACCACCAGAGTGAGGTGCGGTCGGAGCTCCGCGTGTGATTCCCGCCTGATTCTCAAAAGAACAAGTGGAGAACATTCTTAGTAAGTAAATCTTATATCCACTCAAGAAAGGTGTCGGAGTGAAATAATGAAACTTGTGTTTTATTGAGTGAAACTGGTTTGCACTATGTCATGTTTGGTATGGATAAGATCCCCTTCTAAAGGTGCTTATTTATATACTAGGTATAACAAACTAGGTTATACGATATAGTAGATTTATAGAACATGACAGATTTCTGGTACTGTAGCCTCTTTCAAATATAAGAACATCTGGTCTTTGTACTTCTAATAACAATCAGCATGAAGTATCACACCTATGACTCCTCACAAACAATGCAGCTCATGACACATCAGTCTCAGCCGATAGCATTTGTCCCTAAAACCGATTTAAAATTAGGGTTTGACATCGTGATGACCTGGCCCCCTTAGCATATTAACTGAACGAAGAATCCTGGCTCCTAGCCTTATTATCATCAAACGGTTTAAAGGTTGATGTGAAAATAACAGGCAAACTCTCTCTCTCTTCTCCTGGTTTAGCTCTGGCCAGTGCTGCTGCTGGGCCCTGCTATGCTTGGTTTTTTCCTGGTCAGGCTCTGCTTAGGTTAAGGCCTGACTTGCTTTGCTCGACCCAGCGGGCTCTTGGTTCCGGCATTTTTCCAGCGTTCGCATAACACGTGAGTTTGTACCTAAAGGGGGGGGCGTTCATTTGCTATTAGTGTAACTGTTTATTATAAATCTGTTCAGTAATCTTAGTATTCTTCGTGTTCTTAATTAATCATTCATAATAAATACTGTTATTACTCTAAACCAAAGTTTCCAGTTAATCCTTCAAGGCTGAAATTCAAAGGTTAATTTATTTCTAACTAAATGGTGCATTTAAAGCAGCTATAAGATTGACCTCTGAGGGATATTTAGATATATCCACATGTCAATATAGCCTCTGTCCAGATATTATAAAAGCCTCTAACAGAATTAAGATTTCTGCATGCTTACAGAATACCTGAATCAGATATAGCTTAAACCATTTAAATACAATTAACCCATTTAGCGCAGAGAATCACTCGTGTAACTAAAGTTACCGTTTTAATAAAAAAAAAAATTATTTGGAGGCAGATATTTTACATAATAGAACACGCATTAAATCTTTGACCATCTCTCATTCTCCGTAATTTGGTAATGGGATGCGGAGGGCTTTATTAATATCATATTAATACCCAAAAATCCTACAGTTTCAATAATGTTGAATTGGGGAAAGTTAGTGAATTAATATTAATTAGCTGCGGCATATAAAATATTTCGAGCTCATTTTAAATAAACTATTACATTTTAACATGTTAAATGAAAATAGCACTGTTTTCCAATTTAAAGATAAGGTTTCCTGTGAAGATTTGACTGACAATAAACCAGACTGTTTGACTATGACGTAACTAATATGTGACAGAAAATGGGCCACGGGACTGATACGACTTTGACAGTCGGACAGAGATTAATTTTTGAAATGCACAACTCCACCACATATTTCTATGGCATCATCCCAGGAGGATCCCCATTGGAAAGAGGTGGGACCCTGGGCTAAATAAATAACTGTAGCAGGTGACTGGGAACCTGTAGACAGAACCAATCACCTGTACAGCAAAAGCACTCAATCTTGGAAAATGACCATGCCATACAAATTGCAAAGCAAAAGGGGGGTGGAACTCGCGAGTATAAAAAGCATGCCTAAAACATCAACGTGTCGACACTGAGGAATGTGAATTGGCCAAAGTTCCTCCTAAATTGTGGGCGAACCGGATATTTGACGTGGATCAAGCCAGTAAAAATCACACCAAAATCCGATTACATGCCAAAACAACTCCAATTTACAATGCAGCGCTGCACACAAGCTTACAATTACTGAAATGGCCTAAAAACACTGTCCTTTTACAATATGTAGATGTGTAAAGAGGCAACTTTGGCTCTGTTGAAGCACCTGGCAGAGCAAGGTCACAAGGCCTCCAAAACAAAACTCAGCACAGAACTAACCAGAGCATGTAACTAGATGAGGGAGAAACAGTAAACATCTGGACAGATCCCAGAGACGCATGGGGATTTTGGGAAAATTTGGAAACACAAAGATTTCCTCACTAGCTCTGGAACCAAAATTAAAAACCATCGTTTGGTATCTAAATTGTTAGATGCTATTCTATTTAAAAAAAAATAATAATAATAATCTTGCTATCCTTAAATGCGCAGCGCACAAGAAAGGTGAGTACGAAGTCACAAAAGGTAACACTTCAGCTGATGCAACCGCAAAACACACTGCGCACATACAAACCGCCTTTACAAACGCTCCAACATGAACGTGAACATGCATCCACGAATCTTACTACAATCAACATACAACACTTGTGAAAGCAATTGTCCTTGCTTACCAAAGGTGTATATGATGGGGGTGCACAGTGCCTGGTGTGCAGACAAAACACGCCAGTACATGACACCAGCTGCACATAACCCCTCAGGACATCCATCGCCTACAGACCCATTTCAATACTGGCAAATTCACTTTGTAGAATTAACATTCTCAGAAGGGAAGGAATACTTACTTGTGTGTATTGTGTGTATTGCATGTTCAAACAGTGGGTGGAGATTTTTCCAACAGGTAAACAGGATGGAGAAGCAGTTGCCAAGGCATTTCTGAGAGAAACAATTCCAAAGATGGGGCCTGCCTCAGAGAATCTCTAGCGACAATGTGACAACTTTTGTAAGAAAACATTGTAGTTACCACCCAGCGAGTGCTGGAGCGCTTTAAAAAAAAAAAAAAAAAAAAAAAAAAAAAAAAAAAATATATATATATATATATATATATATATATATATATATATATATATATATATATATATATATATATAACTTAAAAAGTTGCACAATTAAATCAGGTTTTGCAAAACTGAATCAGGAAACAGGTCTGGGATAGACTAAGTTTCTACCCCTGGTATTGTGGCAGTGTAGAACACGCCCACAAGCAAAGACCAAGTTGTCAGCGTTCGAGATTGTCTTCAGCAGACCTCTAAATACTAGTCTAAGTCAGCAGGACCTAGACGACCACCTCTTTGATGAAGTAATGCTTTAGTACTGTGCATTGCTGCACAAGTCTTTCTTTTGTGCAGGTAAAGGCGATCCTACCGAAGCCAGCTGACCATCCACTTCACCCGTTCCAACCCGGAGACTTCACCCGTTCCAACCCGGAGACTGGGTGCTGATCAAGGACTTCAGAAGAAAGTCGTGGAACCAACCCAGGTGGAGGGGGCCAGTCCAAGTTCTCCGGACTACAAGCACTGCACTACACCCACTGCAAAAGGCCCTGAATTGCCTCATGATGAGTCTGCAAATGAGAAGGATCTTAAGGCCGATCTTAATGACCCTTTATGCTGTCGCAATGTCACTGCTCATGATGGGAGCAGCGTATCAGGTGATCTCTGACCACAAACCCACTTCGATGCTGTTCTGCAGACATCCAGACATCCATTTACTGGAAGTTTGTTAATTACACCACCAAGTAAAATGTAAACAGCAATGCCACACAACTCCGGTGATCCATCCATGTTGTCAATGTCACCTTTTAACTACACTTACAAAACATGGACAAACGGCACGTTTCCATCATGCAACCAGTCGGATAAAAATATATCTATTTTTTTTTTCCATGTCATTACATTTACATTTAGTCATTTAGCAGATGCTTTTATCCAAAGCGACTTACAAATGAGAACATCACAAGTCAGAAGTTATGAAGACACTGTAGAATTATTAAGCAGGTCAATAAATGTCTGGTTTTATTTACTGAATTTAAGGCATCCAAGTAGCCCAAAGAGCAATTAAACACAAACCCTACACACACCCTGGACCCTCAGACAATATGTAGTATAGTGTGAAAAATGTATATATATATATATATATATATATATATATATATATATATATATATATATATATATATATATATATATATATATACTAAATTACACAAATTTGAGTCACTCTAAGATGTTACCTAATTCTCCTTTAAATGCAACTAATTCAACCTCAGTCCCATAGTGTGTAGTGTCTTCACGCATATTTTATCAAATAATTAAAAAGTAAAGCTAGCACATTTAAACACTTATTAAGTGTTTAAACATACTATTATAGTATTCTTAAGTTAACATTTCCTTTAATGAAAATCACAATGAAAGAAATAATGTATCATCTAAACATCCCTCACTTAAAAGTCAACTCCAAATAACACGATACTCAGTTGACATATGTGCCTGCTTTGCACACTGTCGGTAAACAGACACTTGCACTTTGGCATTTTACTTGCGGTTCATGGCTTGTAGTGAAGTTATTTTAATAATTTCGCTTCTTTTACATTGTGTCCCTATTTCTTGCCAATGTCTATCTAACATGATCAAAACAGTGTCTAGTAAGCAACAGCCATATCCCGAGCAACCAGAAGACGGAGATGATGCTGATGATTTAAAAATTAAATGAACTTTTCAATGATTAAAATGAATCAAAGGGTGAATTGTGAAGGAAAATAGTATTTTACTATGTATAATATGATTTTACTATGTATGAGTGATTCATCTTAACCATTGTGTTTGCATATAACTATGAAGAAACTTCTACAGTTATTATGTCTTATTATATCTTATTATGATGATATGATTACACTAAGTCATGTTGACATTTAGTAGGGTCAGTGCTAGACATCAGTCTGCTGTTTAACCATTGCAATAAAACCACGTAGACAGAACTGAGATCCACGTCCGCACTATTCAGACATTGTTGTTTGTAAAACAAGCTATTGAAGGTCGCAGAGAAGATTTCAGCAAATGCTCTGCACACATGATATAAATAGTGGGGCTCTCTGATAACTTGTCAGAGAGCGGAGTAGGATTTTCCTTACGCTCTCTCATTCTCTTTCGCTTTGTCTTTTACCTTTCTTTAATAAATATCACTTCTTTTAATATGCATTGTCTCACGAGAATATTATTTCCACCACACTAGCAAATGGCTGATAGCAGAAGTGTTTTTAGGGTTTAGAAACATCAGGGGCTTTAGCCTAGATCCCTTATTCTACATGTGAAATGTATCTACACACAATGTTCCTTTATTTATTTAAATTTATTTTAAATTTAAAGTGATGTCCAGTATTTTAGTTCAACTTCACACACAAAACGGACAATTTTAAAACCCCAAGTTTCATGGTTTAATAGTACATTTCACATGACTCTTTATAATAATCTGTGCTTTTTAAATATTCCACAAATATTTCTGTATATATGTCTGGATTTCTTCGCAAATTGATCCAATTATTTTGCTATCATTATCAAAGTATTTTATTGTCTATGTAAACCAAAAAGAATAAAGCTCAATGTGTTCCAGTTTCATCTTATTATTAATAGTAAAAAAGCATAGTAAAACAAAAGTTTCCCATTCATCAGGACTGATCTTAAAAAAACGTCCTCAACATACCTCAAGTAAATATACAGCTGTCAACACACCAAGTAATTTGTCACCAGATAAAATAGTAAACATTTTAATTTATAAAAACACTCACAAAACTCACACTGTAAGGATCAAGCCTTTGTATTGACGTACTAGTCCTAATTAGTCTGACTTGACTTTGCTAGGATTGTTTTACAGTTTATACAGATCATCTAAAAGTGATCATTAACATATCTACCAAATCTATATTTATGTTGAATCTCAACATACAGGCAAGCATAGATTAATCTAATTCTTTATGCTCATTTAACCCATCAGATAAGATACAAAGTATATAGTAAGAAGTTGTAAACATTAATATACAATTATATTTAAACAAAGAAGGCTGTTATGCCACTTATGTTGTATCTGATGTTTTCAAGGGCCAACGTCCACCCAATTCCGTAATTTACAAAAATTATCTGGAAAGTATTTAAATTTGTCAATTCGGGGGCAGGGTGATGTCGTCCTTTGTCCTCTATCCGTCCATAGTTGAAGTGTACTTTAGCGGGGAAACACTGTTTCTACTAAAATAGACCTGCTTTTTAGTATTCCTCCCTGGTTTCCTCTAAAGAGCTTACAAACCAAAGGCAACTTGCTCCTTTACACCTCGATTACAGAAATTTCCTTAAACTTGATCTGAGTACGCATTCTTTTCGACTCAACCCCATTTGATTGAGACGATATTGATGTTGATCCGCCTTTTTTTTTTTTTTTTGTATAATTATGAACAAACTAAACAACGTGGTATACTTACAGTATTATTTATGTCATCTGTTAATTTGTTACAAATTATAAAAAAATAGTCAAGATATATTAATATGTATATAAGCATAGTAAAACTTATTAAAATATTTCTAAATGTAAAATTTATTGACATTTAGATGAAATTGTGTGCAGAAATCATTTACACAGCATTTTACATGTTTACTGAAAAGCATTTATGAACATAATTTACCATAAATATGAACTTCTACAGTTATAGACTAAAGTACCACCACAGAGCATGTATTATTTTGTCGGTGCATTATTCTATTCCACCAGTATAGCTAAAGTGTTTTTAATTAACTACAGAGGCTCTGCTGCCCTCACAGAACTGACCATAAACCACGACCCAAATTATAACAGTTCTGTGATAGTCCTCCTGGCCAAAAGAAAACAAACAGAAGACAAACAAAAAACAAGCCCAGATTTACAATGGTGTGTAATTGTAAAGTCCTTCTATAATGTAAGTGGAGGGAAAAGACAATGGAGCAAAAAAGTTTTGACTGGTACTATATAATATAATAATTTGTTGGTTGATTAAAGTAAAGTCCAGCAACGCTGAAAAATTCCAACTGCAGAATTTGTTGTGGCACACAACCAATGTCAATAAATTTTACATTTAGACATATTTTATTAAGTTTTACTATTGTTACGGACGTCCGTCTTTCCCCGGGAGAGGGCGGCTACACGGAGGAATTGCGTACGACCACTCGTGTCTGATGAGTTCTTCCCGAGTACCGACCACGCGGGAAATAAAGCGTGCGCCGGTCCACGGAAGCACTCCCACGAGAGCGACCCACGCGGAGACAATGCGCAGCGCCGTACCGTGGTTGAACGCGGAAGGAGAGTCCAACAGACACCGGGATAAAATCCAAAACTAGAATTTAATAAAGATTGGTGATGGGACACCAACGAAAAGGGGGAACAAATGAACAAAGTAACACAGGGCATAATAAACCACATACAAACACGTGCGCCAACTTACAGGAAAACGAAGACTAAATACAAAACGAACTAAACACGTGCACAAAACAAACCAATCACCCAGCAAAGACAATTACCACCCCAAACGAGGGACAGGTGCCACAGGCACCTGTAACATACCCCCACCCCAAGGGTCGCACAAAAAAGGACAGCGACCCAACAAAAAATAAATAAAAAAGATAATAACAATAAACAGTTCTCGTAAAAAAAAAAAAGGGGGGGAAAGGTCCCTCTGGTAGGGAGGCATGCTGGATGCCCCCTGCTGACGGCATGGAGTACCACATCTCGTTGCGGGGGCGCGAATCGGCGCCCTCTAGCAGCGAGGCGGGGAGAGCGCCCCAGGTGCTCGGAGTCGGCGGCGGGAGGACCCTGGTGCTTGTAGTCGGCGATGGGGCGGCCCCTGGTGCTCGGGATCGGCGGTGAACGGCCTCTGACACGCAGAAACAGCGACGGGCAGCCGCCGGTGCCCGGGCCACACAGCAGGCGGTCCCCGGTGCTCCGACACGGAAGCGGGCGGTCCCTGATGCTCGTACTCAGCAGTGGGCGGTCCCTGGTACTCGGATTCGTCAGCGGGCGGCCTCTGGTAACCCGACTCAGCGGTGGGTGACCCCTGGTGTCCGGAACTCTCCAGATATCTTTGGCACGTCTTTCTGTTACCGACGTCCGTTTAGGAATACTAAAGGAATACTAAAAAGCAGGACTATTTTAGTAGAAACAGTGTTTCCCCGCTAAAGTTCAACTATGGACGGATAGAGGACAAAGGACGACATCACCCTGCCCCCGAATTGACAAATTTAAATACTTTCCAGATAATTTTTGTAAATTACGGAATTGGGTGGATGTTGGCCCTTGAAAACATCAGATACAACATAAGTGGCATAACAGCCGTCTTTGTTTAAATATAATCGTGTATTAATGTTTACAACTTCTTACTATATACTTTGTATCTTATCTGATGGGTTAAATGAGCATAAAGAATTACATTAATCTATGCTTGCCTGTATGTTGAGATACAACATAAATATAGATTTGGTAGATATGTTAATGATCACTTTTGGATGATCTGTATAAACTGTAAAACAATCCTAGCAAAGTCAAGTCAGACTAATTAGGACTAGTACGTCAATACAAAGGCTTGATCCTTACAGTGTGAGTTTTGTGTGTGTTTTTATAAATTAAAATGTTTACTAGTTTTTCTGGTGACAAATTACTTGGTTTGTTGACAGCTGTATATTTACTTGAGGTATGTTGAGGACGTTTTTTCAAGATCAGACCTGATGAATGTGAAACTTTTGTTTTACTATGCTTTTTAACTATTAATAATAAGATGAAACTGGAACACATTGAGCTTTATTCTTTTTGGTTTACATAGAAAATAAAATACTGTGACAACAATAGCATCCACTACCACTTAAAATAATTGGATCAATTTGCGAAGAAATCCAGACATATATACAGAAATATTTGTGGAATATTTAAAAAGCACAGATTATTATAAAGAGTCATGTGAAATGTACTATTAAATCATGAAAGTTGGGGTTTTAACATTGTCCTTTTTGTGTGTGAAGTTCAACTAAAATACTGGACATCACTTTGAATTTAAAATAAATTTAAATAAATAAAGGAACATTGTGTGTAGATACATTTCACATGTAGAAAAAGGGATCTAGGCTAAAGCCCCTGATGTTTCTAAACCCTAAAAACACTTCTGCTATCAGCCATTTGCTAGTAAGAATGCACTCCATGAAACACATCTCTTTAGAATAGGTTTTAAAATGTAAACAAACGGCTTTAGTAGATTTATAATGACTGCGCGTGTTTAGGACAAATAAAACAAATCACTTTAAAACAAAGCCCACTTGTTTAAAAACACAGCTCTCATGAAATGTTTTTGGTAAATGACTTTTGGTAAATGCATAATTTAATATTTGCTTTAACTAAATTTATCTTTCGAAACGCTGCGAGTTTTGTTAAATCTCAACAAAAGATTTATTTAAAAACACAAGCTTTTACAAATCCACATTTTTAATAACTAAATATAGGATACATGGTTTTATAACAAATGCTTAAAACACCAATTTTTTACTAAAGGTTTTAAGAAATACAAATGCCTACGCTTTGTTTTTATAACAACTCGCATATCTGTTATACGGTAAGAGTTTTATAATGTAGGCGCTTGTTCAGGGGTGAATAACACAAAATAAAAAAAACACTTTAAAAACAACATGTTGCATATTAAAAACACGGCTCTCGTGAAATGGTGAAGGACTGTTGGTAAATTTAAATTGATCTTTGCTGCTAGTTTTGTTAAATCTCAACAATTAAATATAACTTACAAATTAAATATACGGGGTTAACAAAAGCTTAAAACACACCAAGTTTTTACTAAAAGCTTTATTTAATTAACACAGAAGTCCACGCATTGTTTAATAACAACCTTTTAAAGCACACTTTTTTTTACTAAAACCTTGTTTAAGAAACACTGAAACCAACGCGTTGTTTTATAAAAAACATTTGAAAAGAACACCTGTTTCAGTACACTTATGGTTTTACAACTTTTTAAACAAATGATTTAATTACCAGACTTTAGTGAGTGTCGTATCGTTTTTTTTTTACAACTTTATTAAACAAATGATTTACATTACCTGACTTTAGTGAGGGTCTTATAGTTTTTAAAACTTTTTAAAACAAATTATTTAAATTACCAGACTTTTAGTAAACCCACTATAGCTTTTTACAGGGGTTAATTTACTAAAAACAAAAAGTAAGGGGTATGTGTGTGTGGGGGGAAGATGGTTGGGGTCTGGGAGGAGGGTTGTGAAATTTCTGACACACCTTCTAGGTGGGGTTAGGCAGGGGTAAGAGGGGTTACAACCCCCACCGATGGCCAACCCCCTTACCGGATGTCCCACCCAGTATTGCACATTCCATAACCGGATGTCCCGCCCATGTCATAAATTAATCAGATTTGACACATTGTGCATCTTATACACTACTAACATCCAAAAAACACAGTAAATGAATGGGACACCTGTAAAATGTACAGAAAACGTGCAAAATTTTTGCAAAATGCATGAAAAAGGTGGGGAATGCACAAAAACACACAACATTCACAGACAACATGTAGAAAGCATGAAATACACAAAATAAGCATGAAAAATGACAAAAAAAAAACACTAAATGAAAGGGACACCTGTAAAATGTACAGAAAACGTGCAAAATGCTTGAAAAACAGACAAAATCGTGGGGAATGCACAAAACACACCACATTCACCGACAATATGTAAAAAGCATGAAATACACAAAATAAGCGTGAAAAACGTCTAAAAAACAGTAAATGAACGGGACACCTGTAAAATGTACAGAAAACTTGAAAAATTTTTGCAAAATGCATGAAAAACGTAGGGAATGCACAAAAACAAACAACATTCAAAGACAACATGTAAAAAGTATGAAATACACAAAATAAGCGTGAAAAACGTCTAAAAAACACACTAAATGAACTGGACACCTGTAAAATGTACAGAAAACGTGCAAAATGCATGAAAAACGGACAAAAACTTGGGGAATGCACAAAAACACACCACATTCACAGACAACATGTAAAAAGCATGAAATACACAAAATAAGCGTGGAAAACGTCTAAAAAAAAACACAAATTGAACGGGACACCTGTAAAATGTTCAGAAAACGTGCAAAATTTTTGCAAAAGTCATGAAAATCGTGGGGAATGCACAAAAACACACCACATTCACAGACAATATGTAAAAAGCATGAAATACAAAAAATAAGCGTGAAAAAAGTCTAAAAAACACACTAAATGAACGGGACACCTGTAAAATGTGCAGAAAACATGCAAAATTTTTGCAAAATGCATGAAAAACGTGGGGAATGCAAAAAAACACACAACATTTACAGACAACATGTACAAAGCATTAAATCCACAAAATAAGCGTGAAAAACGTCTAAAAAACACTCTAAATGAACAGGACACCTGTAAAATGTACAGAAAAAGTGCAAAATGAATGAAAAACATACAAAAACGTGGGGAATGCACAAAAACACATAACATTCACAGACAACATGTGAACAGCATGAAATACACAAAATAAGCGTGAAAAACATCTAAAAAACACAGTAAATGAACGGGACACCTGTAAAATGTACCGAAAACGTGTAAAATGCATGAAAAACGGACAAAAACATGGGGAATGCACAAAAACACACAACATTCACAGACAACATATAAAAAGCATGAAATGCACAAAATAAGCGTGAAAAACGTCTAAAAAACACACTAAATGAACGGGACACCTGTAAAATGTACAGGAAATGGG
>JAFMOC010001095.1:0-42937 GCA_019802505.1 Corydoras sp. C115 | reverse complement strand
GCGAGGTCAGGTGGCCGCCCGTGGCGGATTCAGACTTGGGCCACGCCCTCCTACTGCGTGGTCCCGGTGGCCGCCCACGTTTGGCGAGGAATGGGCCCCGCCCTCTTGCTGCAGGGTTCCGCCCAGGTGGACGCCCCCTGGCGGCGTGGCGAGGCGGACGCCCCCTGGCGGCGTGGCGAGGCGGAAACGGCCCCCTGGCGGCGTGGCGAGGCGGGTGCCCCCTGGCGGCGGGGCGAGCGGCGTGGCGAGGCGGACGCCCCCTGGCGGCGTGGCGAGGTGGACGCCCCCTGGCGGCGGGGCGTGCGGCGTGGCGAGGCGGACGCCTCCTGACGGCGGGCTGGACGGCGCGCGGACCCTCAACCTCGGGCTGGATGGCGCTCGGACCCCTGGGCCGCGGGATGGGCGGCGTGACGCCCCTGGGCCGCGGAATGGGCGGCGTGACGCCCCTGGGCCGCGGGATGGGCGGCGTGACGCCCCTGGGCCGCGGATGGGGCGGCGTGACGCCCCCTGGGCCGCGGGATGGGCGGCGTGACGCCCCTGGGCCGCGGGATGGGCGGCGTGGCTGGACCTCGCCCCTGGGCGGACTTCGGCGGGACGCAGGCTGGGGGACCTCGGCGGGCACGCGCTGGGCTGGACCTCGGCGGGCACGCACGCTGGGCGGACCTCGGCGGGCACGCAGGCTGGGGCGGGGGGGACTTCGGCGGGGAGGCCGGACCCTCGGCGGGCACGCAGGCTGGGCGGACCTCGGCGGGCACGCAGGCTGGGCGGACCTCGGCGGGCACGCAGGCTGGGCGGACCTCGGCGGGCACGCAGGCTGCGCGGACCTCTCGGCCGGCACGCGCGCTGGGCGGACCTCGGCGGGACCGCGGGCAGGGCGGACCTCGGCGGGCACGCGCGCTGCGCGGACCTCGGCGGGCACGCGCGCTGGGCGGACCTCGGCGGGCACGCGCGCAGGCAGAACCTCGGCGGGCACGCGCGCTGGCATGACCTCGGCCGGCACCTCGGGCTCTCCATCCTGAACACAAAAAAAAAAAAAAACACATAAACCCCCACCGCAACGCCCAAACACATAGAGACAAACATGTCAGACATGGGACGACAGACTGGTCAGACGACACATAGGAGGACGGGGGACACAACACATAGGAGGAAGGGGGACCCAACACATTCGCGCACTCAGGCGGCGGCTCCGGTACTGCCCCCTCGCAGCGCGACCCAGACTGCCCCGCAGTCCACGCTTCGCGCTCCGCGGCTGCGCTGTGCGCCCGCTGCGGCTTCACTCCACGCCGTCGCCGCGCTCTGCGTCTGGGTCTCGCCACCGGGGGTTTAACAAACCGGACTGGACCCTCCGTCCAGAACTCCTCAGTGTTGCGGAGGGTGTGTACGGGCAGAATGTGCCCATACAGGTAAGGTTCGCCCGCCTCGTCATCGGAAATCTGGACAATGTCCAGATTTTCCTCTGCGCAGAGCGCCTCAAACCCGTACCTCCACATCCATTCCTCATCGGAGTCGCTCCACTCCGCCATGACGCTGTTTGAGCCGTTCCCCCGGCTCCGGGATGGCGGGCTCCGCATCACGACGCACTCGCGGAAACGGCGGAGCGCGCTGCGAGTACGAGGCTATACGGCCCCCCCAAAGAAAAATTTTAAAATAGCCTACCTAGGCTCTGGACTCCCAAAACGTTGCCGCGTCTTACTGTCACGTTGCCCACCTGGGATTTAAACTCTCTACCGCGCAGGCACTCTAACGCGCAGAAGGGAGCCAGGCACGCAGGTGGTACAAAAGGAAAAGATTTATTAAGGTGATCAAACACCAAACACACAGGTACAGAGGACAGAGTGACATTAAACACAAAGACGCGCACGGAAGACATAAAACCCCGGAACTAAATACCCACCACGTGCATAAAACCACCCAATGAACCCGTGACGCTAATTAACCCAAAATACTCACACGAGACAGCTAATTAACAAAACACAGGAACATAAACACAGAAACCAAAAACACCCACACACAACGGCCGAGGAACGGATGCCCTAGGCACCCGTTACAGCTCCACAGTATCTGAGTGAGCTGATTCAATCATACAAGCCAACACGTGAGCTCCGATCTCAAGGTGCTGGTCTACTCTTAGCTCCTAGAATAAATAAAATTACTGCTGGTGGAAGAGCGTTCTCCCACAAGGCTCCTCAACTTTGGAATAGCCTTCCAGTTACTGTTTGTGATTCTGAATCACTATTAATCTTTAAAAATAAATTAAAAACACATTTATTTAATCTTGCGTTCAACTAATCCCCTGTAGATAAAGATGTAGATCTCAGACTTGGCTGTGTTGGGGGGTAATCTCTGATCAGTGTATGCTGTCGTTTCACCTCTTCACCCACCTCATCATTAATGGGGGGGGGTGTGGCGCTGAAATGATGCTGTTCCGGGGCGCCATTCCAACTATGTAGAGTCTGCAGTATCTGCCTCTTTTAGTTATGCTGCTCTAGTCAGTGATGCCGGAGTCACATGCTGCACTGTGTCAATTAATTACTTATTAATTAAATGCCGTGCTTTATTATTAGCTTTAACTGCCTTCCTTGTCTGTTTCTTTTGAGGTGTGACCGGCTTCCTGGAGACCTTCATCCATGGCTCTGCTGACTAATACTGTATGGAACCTTACAAGGCGGTCCTGCAGGACGCCCCCTAATGGACTCACATATAGTTTTCCAGTTGTTAGTTTTTCCATTTGTTTAATATCTGTACATGGCTGTCCTACACTGTTGTTGCTGCCTGGCCGCTCAAGGAGGATGAGTCCCCCACCGAGTCTTGGTCCTCCCAAGGTTTCTTCCTTAAATAACAACATAAAAGTGAGTTTTTTCTTGCCACTGTCGCTTCGGCTTGCTCTTTGGGGGTTTAAAGGCTTTTCATTCTGTAAAGCTGCTTTGTGACAATGTACTGTTGTAAAAAGCGCTATATAAATAAATTACTTGAACTTGAACTTGAAAAATGCAGATCGTTTTTGATGCATTGTGCGCAGTACTTTCGCAGCCATCCACATTCCAGCGAGGCCGATAAGATCTCTCTCATCATATCTCGGCTGACGGGTAATGCAAGCGAGTGGGCCACTTCCATCTGGGAGGCACAGGGTCCCGAATGCCGGTCATTCGCCGCCTTTCACCAGGCGTTCCGCACCTCCTTCGCCCACCCCTTGGAGGGGGAGGAGGTGGGTACCCGATTGTACCGGTTACGCCAGGGATCCCGATCGGTGTCCGAGTACGCCCTGGAGTTCCGGGTATTGGCCGCTCGTACCGGATGGAGCGGCTCTGTCCTCACGGTCATCTTCAGGGAGGGACTGCGACGGGAACTTCAGCGTGAGATTGCTGGACGTGACTTCGGGGCATCCCTGGACGAACTGATTCGCCTGGCCGTCCTGATGGAGCAGCACCTCACTACGGTTCGGCCGGTGAGCAACCCCGCTCGTCCACCTGCTGGCCCATCGGGGCGAAGAGAGCCCGTCTCTTCACCACCACAGCCGGTTCAGGAGCCCGAGCCCATGGAGCTGGACCGTTCCCGTCTGACGTCCCAAGAACGGCGACGTCGGATGCGCCTCGGTCTCTGCCTGTATTGTGAGAGCCCTAACCACACATTACAGGATTGTGAGAGCCGCCACGACCGTCGCGGCCGATCGACTTCCTCTCGCCCTCCCGTCGCGGTAAGAGTATCTGAGGTAGTGTGTCGGCAGGCCCTGTACTTAAAAGCTGTGTTGTTTTTTAAAGGTGCTTCTCGGAGGGCTACTGCGCTGGTGGATTCTGGAGCGGACGGCAATTTTATTGACCGAGGTTTCTGTCATCGGTGGGGTATTCCTGAGGTTCCGCTCGAGGTGGTGCCAGGAGCTCCACACCTCGCCTCCGGATGGGGATCGGAGAGGATCATTCCGAGGAGATTAAATTCTTCATTATCTCCTCTCCCTCTGTCCCCATCATTTTAGGGTTGCCCTGGCTGAGGCGGCACGATCCGGTTATCTCCTGGGACGTGCGCTCGTGGTCCTCACGTTGTCAACAGAGCTGCACTCAACATCCTCCGCGGCAGCTGGGCTCGGCTTCCAGGGTGTCACCGGAGTACCTGCTTCCGCCTCAGGTACCCGAGGTATACAAGGACCTCGCTCAGGTCTTCAGTAAGTCGTGTGCTGACACACTGCCCCCCCATCGCCATTATGACTGCGCCATCGACCTGGCGCCGGGGGCTAAATTACCGCACGCGCGCATCTACCCTCTATCTGCGACCGAGACCAAGGCCATGCAGGACTATATTAAGGATGCTTTAAGTAAGGGCTTCATCCGACCCTCTAAGTCGCCTGCAGCATCGGGGTTCTTCTTCGTTCCCAAGCAGGGTGGGGAGTTGCGTCCCTGTAACGATTTTCGAGAACTTAATAAGGCAACCAAACGCTACCCGTATCCATTTCCCCTCGTTCCATCTACCCTCGAACTGTTGCATGGGGCGTGCGTATTTTCCAAATTAGACCTGCGTAACGCTTACAATCTGGTTCGGATTAGGAAGGGAGACAAATGGAAGACCGCCTTTATTACCACCACGGGGCACTACGAATACCGGGTGATGCCTTTTGGTCTCACTCACGCCCCGGCGGTCTTCCAGGCCTTCATTAATGATGTGCTTCGAGAGTTTCTCCACCAGGGGGTAATCGTGTACCTGGACGACGTCCTGGTGTTCTCGAGGGATCTGTCCACCCACGTCACCCTGGTTCGGCGGGTGCTATCGCGTCTCCTCGCTAGCGGGTTGTTCGTTAAGGGGGAGAAGTGCGTGTTCCACCGGGACTCGGTCTCCTTCTTGGGTTTCAACATCTCCCATAAGGGGATTGAGATGGACCCCGGCAAGGTACAAGCAGTCGTGGATTGGCCAACACCCACTTCACCCAAGGAACTGCAACGGTTCCTGGGGTTTGCTAGTTTTTATAGACGTTTCATTCGTGATTTCAGTTGGATCGTGCTACCCCTGACGTCTAGCCTCAGCGGCGCTCCCTCCACGTTGCGCTGGAGCCCGGAGGCGGATCGGGCATTTAAGCTACTGAAACAAAGTTTCACTTCGAAACCGGCGTTGGTCCATCCGGACCCCGGGCGCCAGTTCATTGTGGAGGTGGACGCCTCATGTAGTGGCTCGGGTGCGGTGTTGTCTCAGTCCACAGAGGGGTTAGCGCAAGCGCGCCCCATAGCTTACTTCTCCCACAAGTTCCTGCCGGCCGAGTGTAATTACGGGATCGGGGACTGTGAGCTTCTGGCCATCAAATTAGCCTTGGAGGAGTGGAGACACTGGCTCATGGGGTCCACCCTTCCCATGCTCATTCTCACAGACCATAAAAATCTCGAATACGTGAAGAGTGCACGGCGTCTCAACGCGCGTCAGGCCCGGTGGGCTCTCTTTTTTAATCAATTTGACCTGCAAATCTCCTTCCGACCAGGTTCTGAGAACAACCGGGCCGACGCGCTATCTAGACTGCACGGTTCTTCGCAGCCCGACCCGGAACTTGGCTCTCTCGTTATTCCTGCGAGCAAGTTTCTGGGGGCTATCCGCTGGGAGGTTGACCTCCAAATTCAGGAGGCGCTGCGTACCATCTCCGTTCCTGCTAACTGTCCTGTAGATAGGACATATGTCCCTGTCGCTTTTCGTTCCTGTATTATTACGTGGGCCCACTCGTCTCTGTGCACTGGTCATCCGGGCGTTCTGCGTACCATCCAGCTTGTCCAATGGAGGTACTGGTGTGACTCCTTGCAGGCGGACGTTCAGTCCTTCGTGCGCTCCTGTGCCATCTGCGCCGCCTGTAAGACCCCCCGGGTGGTTCCAGCGGGCAAGCTGTGCCCATTGCCAGTTCCAGCGGGCAAGCTGTGCCCATTTACGTCGGCAGGTTGGAGGGCGTTCTGTGAGAAGCTGGGGTCCTCCGTCAGTCTCACATCGGGGTTCCACCCCCAGACGAATGGGGCTTGTGAACGCTCGCACCAGGAGACAAATAAGTTCCTCCGGATTTTTGCTCACTGCAATCCATCTGATTGGTCGCGGTACCTCCCCTGGGCAGAGATCGCCCAGAACTCGCTGCGCCACTCGGCCACCGGCCTCACCCCATTTCAGTGTGTGTTGGATACCAGCCACCCTTCGCGCCCTGGAATGGGGAGGAGTTGGAAGCGCCAGCAGTGGATGAGGTTTGGACCCAGGTCCACCAGCGGGTCGAAGCAGTAATCTGGAGATATAAACGCTTTGCGAATCGCTCTCGGGGTGACACTCCTCTTTACAGAGTCGGTGACATGGTGTGGCTCAGTACTCGTGACATCCGGTGTCGGCAGGGGACACGCAAACTCCTTCCCCGGTTTTTGGGACCGTACCGGGTAGAAGCCATCATTAATGAGGTCACGGTCAGGCTTAAGGCTCATTTATGCTCAACGTTAAATACGGAGACGGATACGGACGGAGCCTTTGGTCCGTACTCTGCGTTCATTTCGTACGTAATTTGCACATTTTCTGAAAGCTTGCGGATGCGGACAGGACGGAGCAATACCACTGGAAACCGTGGGGGCAGTGCATGATGCGACCACTTCCATATGTACACGAAGGAGAAGAAAAACATGGTGGAACTTTTTGAAGACCGGTTATACGAGTGTGTGCGCAGTTTTAATCATTTATATGATGTTACTTCGCCGGGGCACAGGGACAAACAGTTGTTACAAAGCAAAGCAAGTTATCGAATGCCCTGGCAGACATCCGAAAGTATTGGAAATGACGTTCGTCATCGATTTCCCTCATTGGGCTGACAAGTGAATACAATTCTCCATCCAAATGTCGCGACATATTCAGTGGCCTCACAGAACACCGCAGTCTAGAACGCTGCCTGTTTTGTCGTTTTTGCAGTTTGTACAAAATCAAAATTTCCTCCGCCATCGCCATGTTTGATTTTTACTCTAAACTGCCCTCTAATGGATGTAGTGTAAAACAACCATATCAACGGAGCTGACGCAAGGAAGTATGTGGGCAGTAACTGTTATATCGCATGAAACGCACGCACACATTTTCGTACGCAGAGGGAGTATAAATGAGGCTTTAAGCTCCCGCATCATTTGCGGGTGCACCCGACTTTTCACGTCTCCCTTCTTAAGCCTTTCGTTCCAGGTCCTCTTGATACCAATTGGACAGAGTCCAACCAAGAGACACAGGAGGACGGCGACTCCAACATCTACACCGTGTCCTCTCTGATGGACTCCTGCCGGTGCCGGGGCAAGGTGCAGTATCTGGTGGATTGGGAGGGGTTCGGTCCTGAGGAGAGGAGCTGGGTGGCTGCTGAAGACATCTTGGATCCGAGCCTTATTCAGGAGTTCCACCGGGAGCATCCCGACCGCCCCGCTCCCCGGCCTAGGGGTCGGCCGCCTCGCCACGTTCCGCGGACCAGGTCTCGAGGGAGCAGTTCCCAGGTGGGACCGCCTTTTTCTGGGGGGGGGTGATGTTACACATTCCCGTTCACGCCCCGCTCCTTCGTCCACTCCGCCGCACACACCTACTCCACAGACACACCCACTTCCCTCTGCTGCACGCTCCGCACCGCACACACCGGATGCCATTCACAATAATCAAAGATCACCCTCTCCAGATTATTAGGTGCAGGTGTGACCCGCTGATGACAGACTCCTCTTAAGCCGCTGATCCGGATCCATCGGCGCAGAGTTTTTTGATTGGCACCATGCATGCGCGCCGCTCGCCGCTCCCCTATCCGTTCCTGTTCTACACATCCTGCGTTCACGTTGACGTGTTCCGCCGACTACTTTCTTCAGTCTGTTCACACGCTGCCCCATTCCAGGATCTCTCTCGTCGGGAATAGTGGGACGCTGGTGTCTTCGCTGCGCACAACCCGCGGCCCGCCCTCGGCTGCATTCCTCGCCGCTCGCACCTGGCATCGAACGTGAGCCGCCGCATTCCTCGGCTGATGGGGTGATCAGAGTCTGATTGTTCGTTTGAACTCTTTTTTTTGTGTTTTTTGGATCTTTATCCCGCTGAGTGGAAATAAACACCTGTGTTGACGTTTTTCAAGACACGCCTCTCTCTTTTTCGTTTCCACCGGCAACGGGACGCCTATTTGGTCTAACAACATGATTTCGGAAGCACAATTTACAAACCTTTTGTGTTTTTTGGCTATAAGTATTTGCACTTATAATATAATTTAATGTTGACCCAACTATGACACCTTTTGCAGTTTTACTACAATATTTGATATACAATCAGTAGTGCTTAGTCCTACATTACACAAATATATTTGTGTATGAATAATTGAACACAAATAAGACAGACAGAAATTGTCAGATTTGAAAAACTATTTAATGAATGCAACATCCTGGTAAAGATCAAATTAAAACAACAAATAAGTAAATATAAAAATAATAACAGATTTATTTAATTTACACTAATTACAAAACATATATTTATCTCATATATAATTCATACATTAATTTTCTTCTGCTTTATCCTCTACTAGGGTCATGGGGTGGTGGTGGAGGGGTTTCCCATGCCCATTCCGGGGGGAACGTTTCGGGCGCTGGGCAGATACACCCAGGACAGGACGCCAATCTATCACTGGCACACACACAAACACACTCTATATGGGGCAATTTGGAGAATTCAATTGACCTTGATCATTGTTTTTGGACCGTGGGAGGAAACCGGAGAACCCAGAGGAAACCCACGCGGACACAGGGAGAACATGTAAATTCCAGCCAGATTGGGATTGAAACCGAGAATCCCTAGCATAGATCACTAAACCACCGTGCCGCCCTCGAATATAAAAAAATTATAATTTTATTCTATTCATAGAATATGCTGACATGTCTAGGCACTAATTGAATCATATATACACTCACAGGTCATTTTATTAGTACATCTTATTGTTTCTCCACCTACCAAATAGATTGACTATGTAGCTCTAAAGTTACATTCTGTAGTCAATCTGTTTGTCTACATAATCTGTTAATCTGCTTTATTATGTTCTCTGTTGATTATATTTACATTTAGGACGCCGATAGGACTCAGATAGAAAAGATATTAGGATAGAGAATGATTTTACTGCTGTGAAAGTGACATGGTGGTGGTGGGTTAGTGTGTTTTGTGTTGGTACGAGTGGATCAGCAGTGCTGCTGGACAGAGAACAGTACACCAATCAGAACATACAGGTGTCTCAACCACTCGTATTATCATCCACCACCCTAATAATCCCAGCTATGTAGGGGTCCTGATCATCAGAGAACAGAGTTAAGGGGACGAACAGAGTAAGCAGAGAAACAGAATGTAACTTTACAGCTACAAAGTCAATCTATTTGGTAGGTGGAGAAACAATAAGCTGTACTAACAAAATGACCTGTGAGTGTATATATGATTCAATTAGTTCAATCTGGGTTCAACTCCCAGGTCCACTGAAGTTATCAATGTGGCTCCTTGAGCAAGGCCCTTAACCCTCATTGCTCCAGGGATGTTAACCCTGTGCTCACCTTGTAAGTCAAGTAGGGATTAAATCCCAATCTGGGTGGAATTTACATGTTCTCCTTGTGTCCGCGTGGGTTTCCTCTGGGATCTCTGGTTTCCTCCCACAGTCCAAAAACAATGATCAAGGTCAAATGAATTCTCCAAATTGCCAAATAGAGTGTGTTTGTGTGTGTCTGTGTGTGTGTGTGTGTGCAAGTGATGGATTGGCGTCCTGTCCTGGGTGTTTCTGCCCAGCGCCCGAATCGTTCCCCCTGGATGGGCATGGGAAACCCCACCACCACCACCACCCCATAACCCTAGTAGAGGATAAAGGAGAAGAAAATGAATGTATGAATTATATTTGAGATAAATATATGTTTTGTAATTAGTGTAAATTAAATAAATCTTTATTATTTTTATATTTACTTCTTTGTTTTTTAATTTGATCTTTACCAGGATGTTGCATTCATTAAATACCTGTAGTTTTTCAAATCTGACACAATATCTGTTTCTCTTATTTGTGTTCAATTATTCATACACAAATATATTCGTGTAATGTAGGACTAAGCACTACTGATTGTACATCAAATATTGCAAAATGAACTGCAAAAGGTGTCATAGTTGGGTCAACATTAAATTATATTATAAGTGCAAATACTTATAGCACAAAAGGTTTGTGAATTGTGCTTCCGAAATCATGTTTTATTACAGCTTTAATAAGAAAAAGGCCATAATAGATAATTTTTTATAATCAAATATTTTTTATGTATACAATGGAACTATTTCTCAGCTGTGCCTCTGTGAACTACAAGCGATTTTATGTTATTATGCCATTTCACTGTTTCACATGATGAATTTGTAACTTTAAAATCAGCAGATGGCTATATTCCCAAACTGAAGGTTGTAGTATGTTCCCTAGCTATTCCTCTGTGAACTTCAAGTGCTTTTTTATTATTATGTCATTTTGCTGTTTCACAGGAGGAATCTGTTACTTTAAAAAATGAACCAAAAATCAAACAAAGAATATTTTCCTAAAATGTTTGTAGTATATTTTTCATGTGCCTTTTTGTAAACTAGAAGTGAGTTTATATTTAATTGCAATATTAATATTTTACAGTTGAAGTTCATTTTGTATAACATGGAATTTTAAAATCATCATTCAACACTAAAGATTTTTTCATTTCTGGTTATAATTTTTACTTTATATTATTCTTTTGGGGGGGGGGGGGGGGATTTAAGTGTTTTTAAATATCACCAACATGATCCTTATATCAGTAATGCTTTTCGGTTTACCACCTTTTCTTGTATTAAGGTGAATTGATATGTAATTGTGGTTTTAAGTTGAGATGTAAATTTGTGAGGTTAAACAAGCAAAGGATCGTTCTGAAGATTAAGTGTTTACAATGTGGAACTTGCTCATTGTACATTTGTCGATGTTATTGTTATGTTACAGTTCTTATGGTTGGGTGTAAGGTTAGGTACAAGGTTAAGGTACAATCTCAAGAATGAACCTAATCAGTGTTGGCAAGAATATTTGTGCTGTCGACTTTAAATCGGAGGGAGCTACAAAGTGAGTTTAATAAAAAAAAAGTTAAAGAAGTGATTTATGTTAAAACGTTTGAAGGCTGTGAGCTGAATCACTGACTTTTGTATGAATCGACTCAGTGAGTCATAAAATCTAGGTTTTACAGTTTGTCCTACACAGTTCACATCATTGGCTCTTTTTGGGGATCATGATTAGAACAATGAGGGTGGCTTCGTGGTTGGCATGTTCTCCTCTCAGCACTAGGGATTCCTGGTTCGAATCCCCATCTGGATGGAGTTTCCATGTCCTCCCCGTGTCTGCATGGGTTTCCTCCGGGTTCTCTGGTTTCTTCCCACAGTCGAAAAAACATGGATTCAAGGTCAATTGAGTTCTCCAAGTTGCCACAGATAGAGTGTGTTTGTGTGAGTATGTGTCCTGTGATAGATTTTCCCCCTGTCTTGGGTGTATCTGCCCAGCGCCCGAAACGTTCTCCTCTGGATGGGCAAGGGGAACACCCCCCCCGCGACCCTAATAGAGGATAAAGCGGGAAAATTTGGAGAACTCAATTGACCTTGATCCATGTTTTTGGACTGTGGGAGGAAACCGGAGAACCCGGAGGAAACCCAAGCGGACAACATGGAAACTATGCTTAGATTGGGATTCAAACCAGGAAACATGCTAAGCACTAAGCCACCGTGCCGCCCTTCATAATATTCCATCCATCCATTATCTTCCGCTTTATCCTACATTAGGGTCGCGTGGGGTTCCCCATGCCCTTTCAGGATAGAACGTTTCGGGCGCTTGGCAGATACACTCAGGACAGGGGGGCAATCTATCACTGGGCACACACTCACACAGACACACTTTATATGGGGCAATTTTGAGAATTCAATTGACTTGATCCATGTTTTTGGACTGTGGGAGGAAACCGGAGAACCCGGAGGAAACCCTCGCAGACACGGGGAGAACATGGAAACTCCACCCAGATGGAGATTCGAACCAGGAATCCCTAGCGCTGAGAGGCGAACGTGCTAACCACTAAGCCACCGTGCCGCCCTAGTCGTAGTAATAGTAATACATAATACAATCAGAAGGCAAATGATCAAGTTTGGCAACTTTTGGCACATTTTGGAGGTTTATCTTCCGATAAATAATACTGTAGAAATATTATTTTTAGATATGTTTACTGTCACAATTAAAACCCTAAAGGAGCTCGAAACTTGTCTATTTCTGTGGTTAAGTGATATTTGTTGAGGTAAAGTATAAGTTCCAAGTTAAACTAATTCTATTTTTCGGAGACGGACTGAAATGACAAGATCAGAGAGCTGATTGATCATTTGTGTGCTTTTTTGGGGCAGTATCAGCTGTGACTGCGCTGAACTTGTGGAAATTGTCTGCAGATCATCGGCTCAAACTTTGCACTTATACTTGGTCATTTAGTGAACACTTTCATCTAAAGTGACTTACAAGTGTACTGACCTGATGGTTGGTTCCTTTAAGACCCCTGTTGCAATGAGGGTTAGGGGACTTGCACAACATCCCTATAGTTTAACTTTGGATTTAAATTCCCTGACCTTCAGATTGAAGCCAACACCATAAGCACTGAACTACCACTTTTTTTTCCTCCCCATGCTGCTTTTTTAAAAAAATCAAATCATGATTCCAATCCTCTGTGAACTGCACATTATTTTCAAACCTTATTTTTAAATCTGTATTTATTGTATTTATGTGCTACGGCCAAATTATCTTATCAAAATAACTTAATATTAACACTTAGTGTAGCGTCAGTTTGAAAGCAAAAAGACAAATATAAAAATGATATTTCAAATATTTGTGATTAAAGGTTAATACGCATAAGCATAAAACATGCACATACATTTTTTGTTTTATTTCCATGATTTGTTATTGATGTTGTTGTAAAATAATTTAAATCGATTCAGGTCAAATAGAAGAAAAAAAGTTACTTTAAAGGTATTTTATTATCTCTATTTACCATTTTATTCTTGCCCACCTCTTTTAAAAGTTTTCATTCAGAATAATTGCCAGGCAGCAGAACATATCCGAGTAAATTCTGGATATTAGTAAAGATGAACTTTGACAGAAACTCTCATAGATTTATACATTATCATAAAAAAAATGTTTGTGATGGGTCATTATACATGACAATAATAAAAAAATACAAAGCAGCTACTCATTTGATTAAAAAAAACTCTTTGTTTGATTAAATGATTTTCGTCCCAGTTATACAAACCAAGGACTTGGTTAGTTATTTTTCAAGGACTTGGTTAGTTATAGTTTAATTACTGAATTAGTTGTCTGACTTTTACAAATTGTTTTTTAAACAGAAGCGGAACCCTTCATGACCTCACTGCATCGTCACAAAGACATGACCAAGAAGAAGCTGAACTGCTTATGTTGTGAGGAAACTTTTACCAAAATGACTGAACTAAAAAAACACCAGTGTATGTCCATCAAAGCTTTTTCTGTGTGCAGTGTGGAAAAATCTTTACAACTCAATCTAGTCTTAAAACACATCAGCGCATTCACACAGGAGAGAAACCATATTCCTGCTTACAGTGTGGGAAGAGTTTTACTGAGCAGAGTAATCTAAAATCACATCAGCGTATTCACACAGGAGAGAAACCATATTCCAGGTCACAGTGTGGGAAGAGTTTTACTTAGCAGAGTAATCTAAAATCACATCAGCGCATTCACACAGGAGAGAAACCATATTCCTGCTCACAGTGTGGGAAGTTTTTCTCAACAGAGTCATCTAAATTTTCACCAGCACATTCACACAGGAGAGAAACCATATTCCTGCTCACAGTGTGGGAAGAGTATTACTCAAGAGGGTACTCTAAAACTTCATCAGCGCATTCACACAGGAGAGAAACCATATTTCTGTTCCCAGTGTGGGAAGAGTTTTTCTCAAGAGGGTAGTCTAAAACGCCACCAGCACATTCACACATGAGAGAAACCATATTCCTGTATTGATAATTGTTTGAAAGATGTTCTAGTAAAGGATAAAGTTCAATAATGTACTAGTACATTTAGTCAGAACTGAATCGGTAACCCCGCACTCAGGGTAACACTGAGTTGTTCTGATGTGTTACATTTTGCCAATTTACACTCTTGATGATTTAATGACACAAAGTAAAGTTCTGAACTTTTTACATTTATTCATATAAGTAGCTACAGTCAATGACAGGGATGTTTTCACTCTGAAAGCCACTAATATATATATGATACTATAGTAGTGATTGAGGATAAATTAACATTTCTTTATAATACTGTGAATGGTGGTGTTAAAGACCAAGTCATTTATTGTGATCACGTATTGTTATATGTATATGCAGCAAAGCATGTGCATAATAAAGCAAAAAGGCATGAGACAGTGTGCATTATTGTGAATAAACCACAGATACAAGAAGTGTTTTTACAAACACACTATAATAAAATATAGTGAATAAATGCATTTACTGAAAAAGAAAAATTGGTAATAAACTGGTTTTCTGCAAGAAGTTTCTGTTGTCAAGCGGTCAGACGTGTGCATTATTATCAATTATGTCAAGGCTGGACAAACGACTGAGCCAATCAGACAACGATCGAAACTACTCATTTTATTTATTATATATGTCTCAACACCACTTCTTTTCTGTGAATTATTCACAGTAATGCACCCCCTCTTGTGCCTTATTATTTTAATGAAATACCCATGTAGTGAATCATCAGTTATACTGTAGCATTGTTAGTTTATTTTATGTTGCTGTTATTACATAGATGATGTATGATGTGCTGAAATTGTAAGAGAAGTGAATCCTGTAATAAATGTTATAAACTTCATCTCTTGTTGCATATTATCATTGTTTTTGTTATTATCTCTCATAGGAATCCAGAAGTGTAGTTCATTGGATGAGAGTTTGGAGGTACAGAGTGATTCTTAAATAATGTATTTAGATTAAAATATATTTAAATTATTTGCAGAAACTAGTCAACACCCTGCCATTCGACATTTTTTTATCTCTACACTTTATCTCTACATGATTTCACAATATATTCTATTTGAGATTTTTATCATTTAATACTGTTTAATTACATAAAAGGATGATAATCCTATGTAACAGGTGCCTTGGACAAAGGGACAAAGTCAAATCTTAATTAATTTTATTTAACTAACACAGTGAAATAGATCTGCTTTTAAGACGCACAACACAAACAAAAACATACACAATGAGACATTCAGCACAATTACAGTGGGTTGCAAAAGTATTCATACCCCTTGAACTTTTCCATATTTTGTCACATTACAACCACAAACATAAATATATTTCACTGGAATTTAATGTGAAAGACCAACACAAAGTGGTATACAATTGTGAAGTGGAAGGAAAATTATACATGAATCAACATTTTTTTTACAAATAAAAAACTGAAAAGTGCGACGTGCAAAAGTATTCAGCCCCCTTTTCCCTGAGTGCAACCAATTGCATTCAGAAGTTGCCTGATGAGTGCTAATGACTCAAAAGGGTCCACCTGTGTGTAATCTAATCTCAGTACAAATACAGCTGCTCCATGACGGCCTCAGATGTTGGTTAAGAGAATATTGGGGAGCAAACAGCATCATGAAGTCCAAAGAACACACCAGACAGGTTAGGAATATGGTTTTGGAGAAGTTTAAAGCAGGCTTAGGTTATAAAAAGATTTCCAAAGCTTTGAACATCTCACGGAGCACTGTTCAATCCATCATCCGGAAATGGAAAGAGTATGGCACCACAGTAAACCTGCCAAGACAAGGCCGTCCACCTAAACTTACAGGCCGAACAAGGAGATCACTGATCAGAGAGGCAGCCAAGAGGCCCATGGTGACTCTGGATGAAATGCAGAGAGCCACAGCTCAGGTGGGGGAAACTGTCCACAGGACAACAATTAGTCGTGCACTACACAAATGTGGTCTTTATGGAAGAGTGGCAAGGAGAAAGCCATTGTTAAAAGAAAACCATAAGAAGTCCCGTTTGCAGTTTGCCAGAAGCCATGTTGAGGACACAGCAAACATGTGGAAGAAGGTGCTTTGGTCAGACGAGACCAAAATTTGCAACCCACTGTAACTAAGACTCAGGCTCGACCCCTCATTTCTGCTTCCATATATACAGTGGGTTGCAAAAGTATTCATACCCCTTGAACTTTTCCATATTTTGTCACATTACAACCACAAACATAAATATATTTCACTGGAATTTAATGTGAAAGACCAACACAAAGTGGTATACAATTGTGAAGTGGAACGAAAATTATACATGAATCAACATTTTTTTTACAAATAAAAAACTGAAAAGTGCGACGTGCAAAAGTATTCAGCCCCCCTGAGTCAATACTTTGTGGAGCCACCTTTTGCTGCAATTACAGCTGCAAGTCTTTTAGGGTATGTCTCCACCAGCTTTGCACATCTAGTGACTGAAATTCTTGCCCATTCCTCCTTGCAAAACAGCTCAAGCTCAGTCAGATTGGATGGAGAGCGTTTGTGAACAGCAGTTTTGAGATCTTGCCACAAATTCTCAATTGGGTTTAGGTCTGGACTTTGACTGGGCCATTCTAACACATGAATATTCTTTTTTTTAAACCACTCCATTGTAGCTCTGGCTTTATGTTTAGGGTCGTTGTCCTGCTGGAAGGTGAACCTCCGCCCCAGTCTCAAATCTTTTGCTGACTCCAACAGGTTTTCTTCCAAGATTGCCCTGTATTTGGCTCCATCCATCTTCCCATCAACTTTGACCAACTTCCCGGTCCCTGTTGAAGAGAAGCACCCCCAGAGCATGATGCTGCCACCACCATATTTGACAGTGGGGATGGTGTTTTCAGAGTGATGTGCAGTGTTATTTCTCCGCCACACATAGCATTTTGCATTGTGGCCAAAATGTTCAATTTTGGTCTCGTCTGACCAAAGCACCTTCTTCCACATGTTTGCTGTGTCCTCAACATGGCTTCTGGCAAACTGCAAACGGGACTTCTTATGGTTTTCTTTTAACAATGGCTTTCTCCTTGCCACTCTTCCATAAAGACCACATTTGTGTAGTGCACGACTAATTGTTGTCCTGTGGACAGTTTCCCCCACCTGAGCTGTGGCTCTCTGCATTTCATCCAGAGTCACCATGGGCCTCTTGGCTGCCTCTCTGATCAGTGATCTCCTTGTTCGGCCTGTAAGTTTAGGTGGACGGCCTTGTCTTGGCAGGTTTACTGTGGTGCCATACTCTTTCCATTTCCGGATGATGGATTGAACAGTGCTCCGTGAGATGTTCAAAGCTTTGGAAATCTTTTTATAACCTAAGCCTGCTTTAAACTTCTCCAAAACCATATTCCTAACCTGTCTGGTGTGTTCTTTGGACTTCATGATGCTGTTTGCTCCCCAATATTCTCTTAACCAACATCTGAGGCCGTCACGGAGCAGCTGTATTTGTACTGAGATTAGATTACACACAGGTGGACCCTTTTGAGTCATTAGCACTCATCAGGCAACTTCTGAATGCAATTGCACTCAGGGAAAAGGGGGCTGAATACTTTTGCACGTCGCACTTTTCAGTTTTTTATTTGTAAAAAAAATGTTGATTCATGTATAATTTTCCTTCCACTTCACAATTGTATACCACTTTGTGTTGGTCTTTCACATTAAATTCCAGTGAAATATATTTATGTTTGTGGTTGTAATGTGACAAAATATGGAAAAGTTCAAGGGGTATGAATACTTTTGCAACCCACTGTAAAGACATGTAGAAATACCAGAAGAAGAGGTAGAAACATTCTGGATGTTTATTCATTTACTCTCTGCTGAATGAATAAATAAACAATGTGTGATGGTAAGAAGATGATCTTGTACACTAAAGTGCATGAGTTTAATCATGTTCTGTCAGTCACTTCTATAACCCTTTAAAAAGACGACTAGCTTTAAAATTGAAAATCCAGTGATATCATAATCAGTAGGATTTGAATCTGCGGGAGGAAACCATAATGTTCCATCGCCTTAACCACACTGCCTTGACTAATGCCAAGACATGCTTTCCTTTATTTTCACTTAGTTGTCTTCACTGTTTTAGTGAGTCATGTTTTTTGGGTGGGCGGCATGGTGGCATAGTGGTTAGCACGTTCGCCTCTCAGCACTAGGAATTCCCTGTTGGAATCTCAATCTGGGTGGAGTTTCCATGTTCTCCCCGTGTCCGTGTGGATTTCTTCTGGCTTCTCTGGTTTCCTCCCACAGTCCAAATACATGGATCAAGTCAATCGAATTCTCCAAATTGCTCCATATAGAGTGTGTCTGTGTGAGTGAGTGTGTGCCCAGTAATAGATTAGCGCCTTGTGCTTGGTGTATCTGCCCAGCGCCTGAGACGTTCTCCCCTGGATGGGCATGGGGAACCCCCTAGCAACCCTAATAGAGTATAAAGCAGAAGATTATGGATGGATGGACGGTTGTTTTTTGGGTACAACACAAATCCAAGATCTCAAATCCATCACCTCAAACACTTGGTCACGACTAAAGTGAGTGCTTTTACTTCCTTCATTTTTACTTGACAGTCCTTGCTATGAAATGTAATGTTCTGAAGGGACAACGCCACTTCCATAACCCTTTAAAAATATCAACTATTTAAAAATTAAAATCTAGTGAGTCCATAGTCTGCAGGATTCTTCACTGAGACCTTTAGCTTTTTATAATACATTATAAACACATTCAAAAAACACGATCGGTAGAAATGTGAAAACTTCTTAAAATTAGTGTTTTCTACTCTAAAACCTGAACGTTTCACTTCACATCGTCAGTGATAAACTGCTTGGCCTTTCTGATATCACATGGTCAGAAACCTGGTAACCTGTTAATTTAGTTAAGCTGTTATGGGTGTGGTTATACATTTACATTTACATTTACATTTAGTCATTTAGCAGACGCTTTTATTCAAAGCGACTTACAAATGAGAACACCACAAGTCAGAAGCCATGGAGAAAACCAACTATACTGTAAGTTCATCAACCTGATTGTTATTCGAAGCTGCGCCCCCCCCCCTTTTTTTTTTTTTTTTTTTATAACAGGTATTTGGTAAATAGATGCGTCTTAAGTACTTTCTTAAAACTGTTTAGAGATTCTGCCTTACGGACAGAGTTGGGAGGATCGTTCCACCATTTTGCAGTGGTGAACGCCACAGAATGAGAATTAGCTCCTCGGTGAGGTGGAATCGCCAGGCGACAATCATCACTGGAGCGAAGTGAACGAGTCGGCGTGTATTTTGAAAAGATAGAGTGAAGGTAAGAGGGGGAAGATCCAGAAATGGTTCTGTATGCCAGAGTCAGCGACTTGTACTGAATGCGAGCAGCTACAGGAAGCCAATGGAGGGAAGTGAGTAATGGAGTGACGTGAGTTCGCTTGGGCTGGTTAAACACGAGTCGGGCTGCAGAGTTTTGAATTAGTTGAAGAGGTCTGATGGTGGAAGTTGGGATACCGGCAAGTAGTGCATTACAATAATCAAGCCGGGATAAGACTAGGGCTTGAACAAGCAGTTGGGTAGCATGTTCAGTCAGAAAGGGTCTGATCTTCCTTATGTTATAAAGAAGGAATCTACAAGAACGGGCGGTTTTGATCACATGATCAGAGAGTTTAAGGTGGGAGTCTATAGTGAACCCAAGGTTCCGGACCGAATCAGTTGGGGAGATTGTGGAGCCATCAATTTGGAAGGTCAGGTTGTGATGGATTGAGGGTTTAGCAGGGATAATGAGAAGCTCTGTTTTTTCTAAGTTTAATTTGAGATGACGGGCCTTCATCCAGACAGATATGTCGGAGAGGCATGCAGATACCCGATTTGAGATGGTGGTGTCATCAGGGGCAAAAGACAGATGAAGTTGAGTGTCATCAGCATAGCAGTGGTAAGAGAAACCATGCGCCTGGATGACTGTGCTCAGTGATGTCATGTAAAGAGAGAAGAGGAGAGGACCAAGTACAGAGCCCTGAGGCACACCAGTGCGTACTTGGTGAGAGTTAGAGATCTCCCCATTCCATGACACTTTGAAGGTCCTTCCTGTGAGATAGGATCGGAACCATTCAAGTGTCGTATCAGAAAAACCTAATTCAGCTAGAGTGGACAGTAGAATCTGATGATTTACTGTATCAAAAGCTGCAGAAAGGTCTAACAAAATGAGGACCGAGGATTGAGATTTGGCTTTGGCAGATTTAAGTGAGTCAATCACAGAGAGTAATGCTGTCTCCGTGGAGTGACCACATCTAAAACCGGATTGATTGGGATCGAGGAGATCATTCTGATTAAGAAATTTGGAGACCTGTGTGGATACCACCCGTTCAAGTGTTTTAGACAGGAAAGGTAAAAGAGAAACAGGTCTGTAGCTCTCGACCAAATTTGGGTTGAGCGTAGGTTTTTTGAGTAGGGGTTTGACTATGGCTTGTTTAAAACCATTTGGAAAAGTCCCTGACGTGAGAGAGGAGTTAATGATGTGTGTGAGAGCTGGTGTGATGGAGGAGGCAATGGATTGAAGAAGGTGGGATGGGATGGAATCAAGGGGGCAAGTAGTTGGGTTACTGGCAAGAAGAATTTTGGAGATGTCAGATTCTGTGACAGGGGAGAAGGAGGAGAGGGTTGGATGGCTGGATGTGTGAGATGTAGTGCTGTGGAAATTTTGAGTATGAAAGAGTTTGCTGATGCCCTCAATTTTTTCTGTGAAAAAAGTTGCAAAGACATCAGCTGACAGAGAAGTGTTGGGAGGGGGAGAGGGAGGAGTTAGTAGGGAGTTGAAAGTACTGAATAAGGTGCGGGCATCTGAGATGCATGTTACCTTGGACTGGAAGAACAAGGATTTCGCAGCAGTTACATCCTTGGAGAAAGTGGCAAGTGAAGACTGGTAAGTTTCTAAGTCTGAAGACAGACCAGACTTGCGCCACTTTCTTTCGGCAGAACGAAGCGAAGTACGTTGCTTCCGAAGCGTCTCCGTGAGCCAGGGACTGGATGGAGAACTATGTGTTTTCCTGGTGGATTTTGGACAGACCTGATCAAGACATGAAGCCAAGGTGGAGCAGAATGTGCTTGATGCAGTGTTGGTGTCAAGGGTTAAGAAGTTACTGATGCTAGGAAGGGTATCTCTAACCAAGTCGGCAAAGAGTGTGTTAGAGAGGGCACAAAGATTGTGACGTACCTGAGATGTTTTACTGATGATCACGGGAGAAGGTGGAAGAGAGACAGAGAACTGTATGAAGAAGTGGTCTGATTCATGAAGTGGAGTGATGTGTATGTCAGAAGAGAGACATGAGCGCGTCATGATGAGGTCGAGCTGGTTGCCAGCCCGGTGGGTAGCTGAGGTGCGGAGTAGATGGAGGTCCAGGCTGGAGATGAGATCGAGGAACTCAGCGGCGTACGGTCGGTCTAAGTGAATGTTGAAATCGCCGAGGACAACAAGAGGACAACCATCATCTGGGAGAGATGATAATAGCATATCAAATTCCTCGACAAAGTTATCTAGTTGACCTGGGGGACGATAGATGACAAGACAATGACATTTAACCGGTTCAGTGATTGTCAGTGCATGGAATTCGAACTTTTTGTCAGTGCATGGAATTCGAATTATAAAATGCAGAACAACAGAAGAATTTCTTTAGACAGTAAAAAATCTGTCATGTTTTCTTTTCATTAATCAAATCCAACAAACAACCAGATTCCAACAAGAACCAAATTCTGCACCTTCTGAAAATATTTCACCTTAATTATTTTAACTTATTTACATTAAAGATAATTAAAAGAAATAAAAGTCCTGCTGTCATTTCATTTCGGGGATCTTTGTTTAGAGTGTGAGAGGTACCAGGTTTAAATCTCTGATCAGATCTACACATATGTTTATTACAGCTGATTATCTCATAATCTCATTCCTGTGTGTTTGAGGTCTTTATTATCTTAATTAGCTTTATTTAAACAACACATTGAAATAAATCTGCTTTAAAGACTCAGCAAAAACAAAACCACACAATGAGACATTCAATATGAATACATCTGGAAGCAGGATTTTGAAGAAATAGTTAAACAAAAATAGAAATTTCAGCAGAAATGTAGAAATTTATTTTATTTGGTTATTAAATGCTTCATAGATTTCATGAATTTATTTTTTGGCCTCCTGCATCTTCATCTTCTGTACTGATGCTTCATCTGTACTTTTCATGTAAAAGCTCTCATTAATGACTCACCCTGAACTTCCATCTGAATAAAATCCTAAAGTCTCTGTGCACTAAAGTATAATAAAACACAACCTGCTAAACATTAAGTTTCTCGATATGCTGCAGAAGTTTCTTTCAGCTGATTCAATGTGGTGAACTGTTTCACTCCATGTTTCCCATCAGCACAAACATAACACTTCTCATCAGGATTCTCATTATTAAATGGTGCACAGTGAGGGCGTGGTGGCCAAGTGGTAAGGAATTGGTCTCGTAAACCGAAGATCATGGGTTCAATCCCCATTCATGCCTTTATGCAATTAACATAAAAACACATTTAAATATCTGAGATTATTCTAAGAGATCAGTTTGAGTTGAGTTCATGAGAAGCAAAAATATCTCTTAATGATATGTCATTGAATAAATAAGTGACCTGCTGTATGGTGATTAGTACATACACTGTAGAAGTCTTTAATTGATGTTTTAAAGTAGTGATCATAACTTTTTTTCTGACTAACTGTTTTTTCTTATCTATTCTAAACCTGTTACTGTTTAAAACTTAAACCTGTTTAAAACTTAAAACACAGGAGCCTTGGTGTGCCTCCTGAAGCACTGGAGGAGGTAGCTGGAGATAGGGATGTCTGGGCTTCTTTGCTCCCTGGACCTGGATTAGCGGCAGATAAAGGATTGATGGATGGATGGTCTTTTTTCTATAAACTTTAAATGTTGTGTAATAAGAAAACTTAAAGCTACATTAGGTCTCTCACAGCCACAGTGAGAATCAAAGTCCTGGGGTTCTGCTTTGATCTGATTTTGATCCTGTTTCTGTTTAAGAATTAAATCATGTTCTTTGTTACCACCCGCCCCGAACCTTCGTGAGAGGGCAGTAACTGGCCGCTGTCCTATGTGCACGGGACCAAAAGCGGGAAACCGACCAACTAGGCAGAGTAACTCAGCTCAAAAGAATCACGCTAGACACCTCAATAGCTCCGGTGTATTTACAAACATTTACTGATGTAGACACGGTGAAACAATCATACTATACAACACTTAACATTGAGCCACAGACAACACGATACTTGACATTAAAACACATACTATACAATACTGAACGTTGAACCAAATAATACGATTACAATTAACACGGGGTGTAGAGTTGGGCTAAGGTAGTGCCAAAGGAAAGAAAACATCAAACCAAAACCACTTCCCTACACTTAACTGGACCCCCCCCTCTCATTTAATAACAAAAACAGTCCGGTAACACAAATGGCTGGATACTCTAAGCCTATCACTCAAACCTACAGAAACCTACAGAAACCTACAGAAACTCAAAAATACAGGGGCTGGCACTTACCGCTTACCTAGTGTATCTAGACAACTGGTGTTTCATAATCGTGTGTGATGTAGGAGCGCGCTCGTGCTTACCTGCCCAAACTCCGTGTACAACCCGGACTATAACACGCCGAAAGTTCGTGTTCATGCAAAAGCAGGGAAAAGGGGGGAGGAACCCGACCTTCACATAGTTCGAAACACACAAACAGTTCTCCCCCGTCCAAACGCTGCATCCGCTTCCCTTTTGTTAGAGAAGTCGTGATTCCTACTCTTCCGGGGAAGGGCGGGTCCAGGCAGTCCCGACTCCTCCCAACAGCGAACGGTCACAATCCAAATACGTGCTTGCACGTAACACGCCCTTCCAAAAAATGTTTTCCCTTTATATCCTTGAGAGGGCATCTGCAATTTTGTTCTCTACTCCCTTTTTATGATGCACCTCGAGGTTGTACTCCTGTATTACCAGAAACCACCTCATTAGCCTTTGGTTTTGGTTGTACATTCGGGACAAAAATACCCGACTGTGAGGATTGTGATCCGTATATACTATGACTGGTCTTGGGCTGGAACCGAGGTATACTTCAAACTGTTGTAGAGCTAAGACTAACGCCAGGGCTTCTCTCTCTATAGTGGAGTATTTTACTTGGTACTTGTTAAACTTTCGAGAGAAATAGCATATTGGGTGGCCAACCCCACTATCACCCTTCTGTAGCAGTACCGCACCAGCTCCAACCCCACTTGCATCCACCTCCAGCTTAAAAGGTTTAGTAAAATCTGGGGCCACTAGTACAAGAGCAGAACACAACAATGTTATTTTATATTATCAAAAGCTTGTTGGCAATCGACAGACCATACAAAGGCCGTAGAGGAACTTAGCAAAGCAGTTAATGGTTCAGCCACCATAGAAAAATTTTTACAGAACCCTCGGTAATAACCGACCATACCCAAAAACCGGCGGAGTTCACGTCGTGTGCTGGGGGCAGGGTACTCTAATATGGCTTTAACCTTACCCTCTAGAGGACACACTTTCCCTAGGCCAACCTGCATGCCTAAGTAGGTTACAGTGGCTTGCGCAAACTCACATTTTTCCAAGTTGAGGGTTAAATTGGCTTGACCGAACTTTAAAAATACTGCTCTAAGTGAATTCATATGACTGTACCAGTCATGAGAGTGCACCACCACATCATCCAGATATGCGGTACAGTTAGAGACATCCGCAAGAACCGCATTAATAAGTCTCTGAAAAGTCGCTGGTGAATTCTTTAATCCGAATGGCATCACTGTATATTGTAAAAACGCATCTGGGGTGACAAATGCAGACAATGCTGAGGCCCTTGGGGTTAGCGGGACTTGCCAGTAACCTTTTAGTAGGTCCAACTTGGTAATAAAAATTGAATTTCCAATGGTGTCAATACAGTCATCCATGCAGGGCAAAGGGAATGAATCGGTTATGGTCCTCGCATTCAATTTTCTATAGTCGGTACAGAATCGAAAAGTACCATCTGACTTTGGGACCAACACGCATGGTGAGCTCCAGGAACTACTACTGGGCACAGCTAAACCATGTGTCAAAAGGTATTCAACCTCTTGCTACATAATTCCACGTGGACGATAGGGATGTTGTTTCAGAGGCTTATTATCTAGCACTTGAATGTCATGTTGAATCGTGGTTGTTTGTGTAGGGATATCTGAAAAGATTGATGCAAATTCTTTAATTAAATTCACAATATCCCTTTTCTGATCCTCTGGCAAATTTCCCACCAGCGTAGAGTTGTCGGACTCAAGTGCTTTCAGCAATTACGTAAGGGGATGGCCTCCGGAAAACATGTAGCAGTACACATTACTGTTAGTAAAAACTGATTTCCAGTTTTAGTTTTAGGTAACGGCCCCACACAATCAACTAAAACTCTTTCAAAGGGCTCCCCCATTATAGGAATAGGGTGTAAAAGAGCAGGAGGTATAACTTGATTGGCTTACCCACCCTTTGACAGACTTCACAGGAAGTACAATACTTGCTCACATCTTTCCGTAAACCAGGCCAAAAAAAATGGTTTAGCACTCGATTATAGGTTTTAGTAATTCCCAAATGTCCAGACCAAGGGTGATCATGGGCCACACTTAAAACCACAGACCGTAAAGTAGATTGAACAACAATCTGGAAAACCCTCACTGAACCTTGGAATCCATCTGCGCATTAACAAAGCATCCTCTAAAAAGAAGTCCCCCTGCTTCTCATCTCCATCCGTCTGATGCTGCACAGCCTTAAAACAGCGATCTAAATTGGGATCCGTGTGTTGAGCAGAGCTCAATTCCTTTCTACTCAATTTCTTTCCATGCCACGATCCTACTGCCCAACCTCCTTCAGTTCTCCGGTGAGTTGCCTCTAAAATTGTATCACGTACGAAAAATTAATCAGACAGATCTAAGACGTCATCAGGTCGCACACCAACTTTAATGTTGCCGCTTACCACAGCTGATTTAAGATACATAATGTAACGACACCCTAAGATATTGCATTCCCAATCCTTGACATAAGGCATATAACCCACTAAAGGTTTGGTCAGACAAAGGGAGTATACCTTCCTGAATAAACGACTGGGCAGCACCGGTGTCATGCAAAATAACAATGCTCTTCTCCACAGTACCAGCATGAGGGCTTGACACACTTCCCTGTAAAATAAAAGGCTTATAACCATAATCTGCAGTTACCACTGACTCCTGGGAGATGGTCTTTACCAATCCCATCCCTTTGGGTTGTCTGTCACCAGCCTTTTTATCTGGTTTCTCCTGTCTACGTTTTAAAGTCAGACACTCATATGGCCTAGCTTATGACAGTAGAAACACTCAATAGTCCCTCCCCTTTGTTTCATATGTCCAGGAGGGCTCACAGTCCTGCGCTGTTCATGTGTAGACTTTTGTTCACTGGGACTTAAATGTTTAGGCCTTGGCAAAAACAAAGTCTTATGTGTCAGAACAAACTCATCTGCTAAAATTGCCGCTTGCGAAAGAGTAGTAACCTTACACTCGTTCAAATAAGTAGTAACACGCTCGGGCAAGGAGTTTTTGAAATCTTCTAAGAGCAGTAACTCCCGTAATGTCTCCTTATGATTAACTTTACTAGCAGCTACCCACTTATCAAAAAGTAGTACCTTCTCCCTAGCAAACTCCACATAGGTTTGAGTTTGTGTCTTACGAAAAGATCGAAACCTCTGTCGATAAGCCTCAGGCACCAGCTCATAAGCCCGCAGAATAGCTGCCTTCACCATATCATAGTCCATACTCTCAGGCAAGGACAATGATGAACACACATCCTGTGCCTTTCCTACCAGCTTACACTGCAACAACAGAGTCCACAACTCCTTTGGCCACTTTAGAGAGAGGGCAATTCTTTCGAATACACTAAAGTAGGTATCTACTTTAGTTTCTCTAAACGGCGGTACTAAAGCAACATGCCTGGTAATAGAGAATGAAGCGTTTGCCTCCTCAACTTCCTCATACACAGGTTGGACGGGAGAAGACGCCGAAGGACCAGGACTTGGTACCGCTACCTCAGGTGGACTTGGAACAGGATGCTTTTGCGAGGTGTACCCTTGCACCTTTACCTCCAACTCCCGTAAACGAACTTCCTTTTCCACATCCAGCTCCATACGACGAATTGCCATTTTTAATTCATATTCAGCCTGCCTCTGCTCTGCTCGCTCCCTCATTTCCATTTCCAAACGTGCCAAATGCATTTTTACACGAGCGGTATCTCTCGACCCCGATGTTTGTGGCGACAACGGGTCGAACCTAGGTAATGTGGCCTAAACTTTAGGGAATTTGGATTCAGCATCCTCGCCACCCACCTCTGTAGGTGTAGTAGCCTCCATGGACTGTACCGGCCCTGTAGCCGTACCAAAAATGTGCAGTTCAAACATTGTTTCTATTATGATTTTCTTAATGTCTTTTTTAACAAGCTGCGTTGAAATTGTAATATCAAAATGTTTCACGCTAGACACCTCAATAGCTACATACTATACAATACTGAACGTTGAACCAAATAATACGATTACAATTAACACGGGGTGTAGAGTTGGGCTAAGGTCGTGCCAAAGGAAAGAAAACATCAAACCAAAACCACTTCCCTACACTTAACTGGACCCCTCCTGCTCATCTAATAACAAAAACAGTCCGGTAACACAAATGGCTGGCTACTCTAAGCCTGTCACTCAAACCTAAATACAGGGACTGGCACTTACCGCTTACCTAGTGTATCTAGACAACTGGTGTTTCCTAATCGTGTGTGATGTAGGAGCGCGCTCGTGCTTACCTGCCCAAACTCCGTGTACAACCCGGTCTATAACACACCAAAAGTTCGTGTTCATGCAAAAGCAGGGAAAAGGGGGGGGGGGGGAACCCGACTTGTCACAATCCGAATACGTGCTTGCACGTAAGTGACCTACTGTATGGTGATTAGTACATACACTGTACAAGTCATTAATTGATGTTTTAAAGTAGTGATCATAACTTTTTTTCTGACTAACTTTTTTCTTATCTATTCTGATCCTGTTACTGTTTAAAACTGAAAACTGTTTAAAACTTAAAACGCAGGAGCCTTGGTGTGCCTCCTGAAGCACTGGAGGAGGTAGCTGGAGATAGGGATGTCTGGGCTTCTTTGCTCCCTGGACCTGGATTAGCGGCAGATAAAGGATTGAAGGATGGATGGTCTTTTTTCTATAAACTTTAAATGTTGTGTAATAAGAAAACTTAAAGCTACATTAGGTCTCTCCCAGCCACAGTGATAAAGTCCTGGGGTTCTGCTTTGATCTGATTTTGATCCTGTTTCTGTTTAAGAATTAAATCATGTTCTTACTCTGTTTGTAACTTGTCTGTTCCTCTCTGTTTTTGATCAAGCTCTTTGGAAACCTCTGCTCTGTTACTTTTGATGAATTATTTTATAAAAGCCTCATGTTCCCGCACTTGTGTTACACAGTCATTCATTCAGGAGAACATGCCAAAGAGTTTTAGTTCAGGTTTCTTTACAGAACACTTTTTATAACAGTGCATTGTCTCAAAGCAGCTTTACAATGTTCTAATCATGATCCCCAAAAAGAGCTAATGATGTGAACATGGAACTAAACTTATGTCAGTAGAGAGCAGATTAAAAGAACTGCGTAGAACAAACTGTACAACCTTCTAGATTTTATGACTCACTGAGAGTTAGTGATTCAGCTTACAGCCTTTTATTCTAAATCATTGCTTAAAATTTTAAAATTAAAGTCAATATTATGTTAATAATAATTTTTTTATGTTTTATTTTCTAATAAAGGGCGGCACGGTGGTTTAGTGGTTAGCACGTTCGCCTCTCAGCGCTAGGGATTCCCGGTTCGAATCCCAATCTGGGTGGAGTTTCCATGTTTTCCGCGTGGGTTTCCTCCGGTTTCCTCCCACAGTCCAAAAACATGGATCAAGTCTCCAAATTGCCCCATATAGAGTGTGTCTGTGTGAGTGAGTGTGTGCCCAGCGCCCTGTCCTGGATCTATCTGCCCAGCACCCGAAACGTTCTCCCCTGGTTGGGCATGGGGAACCCCACCACGAACCTACTAGGGGATAAAGCGGGAGATAATGGATGGATTTTCTAATAAGAATTCTTTTGAACTAATTAATTCTGTTCTAGTGTTTTCCTTAACAAAGCATCTTTGTGTCTTAAATAGATCTATGGTTCTTATATTAGTTCACTATCTAGGGTGTAAAACACAGGATGTAAAGCTACATTTAGTGCACTTCCTTATTAAATATGTATTTGTTTATCCAGTTCAAACTTTCTCTTTTTTTATACCCAAGCACTATAAATGTACATCTGTACCTACTGCCATCTGGTGGTAAAACAATGACATCTTATATTTACATTGTTACTATCAAATTCACAAAAACGTTTAAAAAACAATTATATTAAACTGTGCACATTTTATTACATTTAGTTAATTAAACTAAATATTGTATAACCAAATAAATATTGGATTAGTTTCATCTACACCTGCAGAATTAAACCACTAAGAAGAGGTAACCAGTAACTAACTCCTTTAAATTTACTGTTTAAAATATAGGAAAAGTGTAATAGTTTACTGTTTTACAATTAAAATTATACTCAAATGAATCTGTAAAATAAAATCTGGTTTACTTTCTCGTGAAGACATATTTAGAACCTTTGGTAGTTAAATGAAAACTAATGAATCTACATTAAACAAATGTTAATTAATGATCTATTGTGATTAGTGGAGATGTTGAAGTTTAAACAATCAGAAAGTGAATAATGGGTCTTTACTCTTTCCTGCTGTCTGTTTCTTCACTGTTGTCAGTTAAATCATTCTTTTTAAAGCTGCATGAAAAAGTTTTTTAAGAATTTAAAATATTATGTCTGAAGTGGTATTTGAACGCATACCTCCAAATGGACACCAGAACCCTCATGTAGACCATGAAACACTTTAAGGCTTATCCACAGTTAGACTTTCAGTGACCTTGTTATGGGTGTGGTTATAAAATGCAGCACAATTAAGGCATTTCTTTAGACAGTAAAAAGTATGTCATGTTTTTTTTTCATTAATCAGATCCAACAATCATCCAATAAAATTCTGCACCTCCTGAAAATATTCCACCTTTACTATTTTAACTTATTTACATTAAAGATTATTAAAAGAAATAATAGATTGGCACCCTGTCCTGGGTTTATCTGCTCAGCGCCCGAAACGTTCTCCCCTGGATGGGCACGTTCCCCCCCCCCCCCCCCCCCCCCCCATAATGCCATGGCTGAACAAGCAGCTCAGCCAATTAGTTAAGCCACTGATTGATAAAAAATAAATTTTGTATATCTACAAAATTTATTTTGTAGTTATACAAAATGCCATGACCCAGATTTGAAGCGGCCACAACACAGAGTACTAACCACTATTCGACCACGGGACACCACTTACAATAGCTGCAGTTTTTAGCCTTTAAAGTTCTAACTTGCCAGTTGGTGTTGAGGAAAAAAATGGGGGTCTCACATAGCGGGAGTTGAACCTGGTTAGATTTCTAGGTGCATCCCAGGTATCCAAACTGCAAGACCTTATGCTACACTGATCTCATGTACGACTTTAATGTAATCAAAATCTAAAGAACACAGAATCGGTGTTTTAATTGATTGATTGAAAATAAATCAAATCTGGACTTTGATGAAAAAGCAGTGCTTTAACAATGTTTCCAAATTCTTATTTTGCCAGAAAATCATGGGGCCTAAAAAAATCAACCTTTACAACCAGCAGTTTAAAGCTTAAAAATTCTCATACAGGACTTGAACCCGGGCAAAACCAGGAATCCTAACCACCAACAGAGGGCGCATTTTAGCAACCTTTCTCGTCAGTGCAGTGGTCAGTGTATCTGCTTGTCACCAGAAAGTCTGTGGAATCTGTTGAATAGAGACCTCAATGTAGTAAATTCTCTTTATACACATGAAATGAAAAAATGAGAAAAAATAGGACTTTAGTTGAAGCAGCTAGAAGTATGCTGTCTCATGCTAAGTTGCCAAAGGTTTATTGGGCAGAGGCTGTAGCAACAGCAGCTTACATACAGAACAGGCTACCAACATCTGTTCAGAAGCAAGAGACCCCCTTCCAGAGATGGTGTGGTAAAAACCCGAACGTGAGTCACATGAGAGTATTTGGCTGTGTAGCATATGCACATGTTCCAGACACAGAGAGAAGAAAGCTGGACAAGAAAGCTGTGAAGCTTCGATTTATGGGATATGCAAACAATGCTAAGGGATATCGTTTGTTTGATGAGGAGAAAAAGAGGATTCTAATTCACTGGGATGTTATTTTCAATGAGTCAGACTTTGACTGGAAATAGGAAGTGGAAGTTTCTTATTCAGAAAATGAGGCTACCATTAAAACAGATGAGAGGGGAGCACTGGACTGAGCTAGCCTGGTTTAAAGATCTCACTCCACCGAGCTGATGTGTGAGTTAATGGTTGAAGCAGCAGCATGTTTTGCCATGTCAGTATACAGAAGAAATGTACAGAGAAGTGTAAGCTTCAGAAGCAAACGTAATGTTAGAAATTCATTCATTATCTCCCGCTTTATCTTCTATTAGGGTCGCAGTGTTCCCCATGCCCATCCAGGGGAGAACGTCTGGGGTGCTGGGCAGATAGACCCAGGACGGGGTGCCAATCTATCGCTGGGCATAATGTTAGAAATATGAGAGATAAAGTGTCATTAAAACGTCCCTGTTTAGGTGAGTTGTTACTGAGAATACTAGTCAAAGTTGTTTATTATGGGATAGAATGTGGAGGAAATCTTTATTATAATAAAGCAAATGCCTGTCATTTAAACAGTAAAAAGATATAGAGAACAAACCATTGTATGATTCCATTTAAATTGTAATGGCTCACACATATAAATTTGGTTGAGAACTACCAGGTTTAAACCTCAGCTCTTGAATATGTGTTCTTGTCTGTATGTCTGCCCTCCGTACAGTTAACTTGGTGAATTACATTCATTCATTCATTCATTCATTCATTCATTCATTCATTATCTTCCGCTTTATCTTCTATTAGGGTCGCGGTGGGGTTTCCCATGCCCATCCTAAATAGCTCCGTTTCGGGCGCTGGGCAGACACACCGAGGACAGGGCACCTATCGCTGGGCACACACTCACTCACACACTCTACATGGGGCAATTTGGAGAACTCAATTGACTTGATCCATGTTTTTGGACTGTGGGAGGAAACCCACGCGGACACGGGTAGAACATGGAAACTCTACCCAGATGGGGATTCCACCCAGGAATCCCTAGCGCTGAGAGACGAACGTGCTAACCACTAAGCCACCGTGTCACCCCTTTGGGGAATTACAATCTGCTATAATTCAAAATGCACTCAAGATCAGTGTAGCTTCCTCAGATTCAAAGTCAACAGCACAAATATTCTTTCCAATACTGATTAGGTTTATTCTTGAGTATGCACCTTAACTTTGTACATAATCTTACACCCAACCGTAAGAACTCATTGGCTGCATGAAATATCTAAGGAGAGCTATGGTCACGTTGTACCCTGCTGGTCTTAACTTTCCGAATGACTCTTTGGAACAAACTTTGCTAACTTTGGAACCTTTGTAACGTGGTAACCGCGGTAATTAGCAGTGTAACCATGGAAAAGAACATTGTCAATGTTCTTAGAAGAACAGAAGTTCTATCCACAAGTTCTATTATACACCATTATACAATTCTACAAACTTAAAACCAACTAAGAATATAAACTGCTTAAGTAGGCAGTTACACTCCCACCAAAATCTATGATTTTAGATCATGAAATGAAATTATACCAAGCAGATTATTTTACAGTACTAGCTTATTGTTGAATTTGCATGAATTTACAACTATAAAGTGAAGATGAAGATGATGGTCTTCACTCTGCTTCTAGTAATGTTCACCATCTTATGGATAGGCCTCTCCAGATAAATTGGTTTGGAAACACGCCTTCCCTTCTTATCCGGGTTGGAATCGCTGATGCACAATTTCACCTTTCTCACTCTACCGTCTCTTCCTGGATACACTTCAACGACCCTTGCCAGTTTCCACAGGTTACGAGATGTAGCGTCTTCTTGCAGAAGGACGATATCGTTAACCTTTGCATCTCTGCGATCCTTGATCCACTTCTGTCTTGGTTGAAGGTTCAGGAGATACTCTTTCTTCCACCGACTCCAGAAGAGATTGGCTAAGAATTGAACACGACGCCATCTCTTACGAAGATAAAGATCTTCTTTGACGAATTTCCCAGGAGGTGGAGCAAGAATCGTCGACTTCATGGTTAAAATATGATTTGGCGTAAGGGGTTCCGGACTGGATGCATCATAGAGACTCTCTGTAGTAAGAGGTCTACTATTAACAATTGCCATGACTTCATACAGAAATGTTCGCAAGGAAGAGCAATCGAGTTGTTTAGTTGACTGTTCAAGAATAGATGTCAAAACGCCTCTAATGGTCCGAATTTGTCTTTCCCAGACTCCGCCCATATGACTTGAAGCTGGGGTATTCATGATGAATTCACATCCATGATTTTTAAGCTCTTTCTGATCCATTTCCTTAGGGGTTCAGTAAACTCGCATTTACCTCTGACAAAGTTTGTCCCTTGATCACATCTTATCTGACGTACCGTTCCACGAATAGCAATAAACGCACGCAGAGCATTGATGAAGGCATCTGTGGACAGGTCATCGAGCATCTCAATGTGTATTGCTCTAGACCACATGCAGGTGAATAACAACCCATAACGCTTTAGCTCTACTCTTTTTTCTTTGATATAAAATGGTCCAAAACAATCCATCCCGCAATAGGTAAACGGAGGCGAGGTTTCCATCCTATCTTGTGGCAAGTCCGCCATCATTTGTAGTTCTGGACTTCTTCTGGATTTCCTGCAATGAATGCACTTGTAGATGTGAGACGATACTACTTTACTGCACCCTAGTATCCATATACCATTGGATCGGAGTGCATTCGTAGTCATACCACGTCCCTGATGAAACACCTTTTCATGAAAGTGCTTGATAAGTAATGCTGACACATGATCGTCCTTTGGAAGAATCACTGGGTGTTTGACATAAGAATGTAGAGTTGCATGAGTTAGGCGACCGCCTATTCTCAGAATACCTTGATCATCAAGAAATGGAGTTAATTTACGTAGTTTGTTATCCTTACTCTTCACTTGTGTTCTCTAAGACCTTGTATCTCCTTTGGAAAGGAGGCTTCTTGAACCATCTTGATAATAGTCAGCTCTGCTTCTCTTCTTTTCTCCAAGCTGGTGTCTTCATAGGATGTCGGCTTAAGACTTTTGAATTTTCTCACATAGCGCTTAAGTCTGGCAATAGCCTTTACCAGTCTAGACCATTCAGAGAATTTATGGAAGCGATCTAACATTGACCTTGCTTCCTTTGTTTGAACATCATGGACCAGAGCAATTTTGAGCTCTGGATCATCGTTTGAAATATCTTCTAGTTTGATCCTTTCACTTGGTAGCTTCTTCTGCCACAGAAGCCTTGGACCAGTAAACCAATCAGAGGATACTAGCTGTTGTACTGTGAGGCCCCTTGACGCATGGTCTGCTGGATTTTCATTGGAGGCTATGTACTTCCATTGTACGGATTCTGTACTTTGCTTAATGCGTTCCACTTGATTTGCTACAAAAACATGAAATCTTCTGGCTTCGTTATTAATGTACCCAAGAACCACCATAGAGTCAGTCCAGAAGAATTCTTGTAGATAGTCTATTTCTAGCTCTCTCTTAAGCATATCACTGATTCGCACGGCTACCACTGCTGCAGACAGCTCCAGTCTCGGTATAGTAGTAACCTTGATAGGGGTGACTCTTGCCTTCCCCATTACTAAGGAACAGTGTACTTCACCAGATTTACTAATTGCTCTGAGATATGAGCATGCACCATACCCAGATACGCTAGCGTCAGAGAAATGATGAAGTTCATAGTACTGTGTATCAAAGCTTGGTGGAACATAGCATCTTGGAATCTTAACATAAGCCAAGTTCTGTAGATCTTGAAGCCAGCGTTCCCACTGAGGTCGCAAATCATCGGGTAAAGTATCGTCCCAGCTAAGCTTGTTACAACACATTTGCTGTAAGATTTGCTTTCCGACTAAAATAAAGGGTGCCACGAATCCAAGAGGATCGTAGACTGAAGCAACTGTAGCTAACACTCCTCTCCGGGTAAGTGGTTTCTCCCTAATAACTACTCTGAACTGGAATTCGTCGGAAGTCAAGCACCACTGTACTCCAAGAGCTCTTTCTATTTGTGATTCTCCTAATGTCATATCCTTGGTTGTAGTAGCTTCAGCACATTCTTTCTTAGGAATAGAGTCAAGGACTTCTCTACTATTGGAAACGAACTTGTGAAGTCGTAGATTGCCCGTGCTGCAAAGTTCTCTGGCTTCTTTCACCAGCTGGATTGCTTGACTTGTAGATGAATACTTAACAGGCCATCATCGACGTAAAAATTCCACTGTATGAATTTGATGGCGTCATCACTAAAGCGTCCTCGTCCTTCCGCGGCGATATGCTTGAGTCCATAGTTGGCACACCCAGGTGATGAGGCTGCACCAAATAAATGGACCTTCATTCGATAGGTGGAAGGTTGAACTTCAAGATTCCCATTCTTCCACCAAAGGAATCGAAGATAATCTTGGTCTTCTGTTTTCATATAGAACTGGTGAAACATGCGCTCTATGTCACACATGATTGCAATCGGACCTCTTCGGAAGCAAAACAAAACTCCCACCAAGGCATTCGTTAGATCTGGACCAGTTAAAAGATGATCATTCAGAGAGGTTCCTTGGAACTTGGCGGAACAGTCAAAGACGACGCGTATTTTTCCCGACTTCTTTGGATGATAGACTCCATGATGTGGGATGTACCACACTGGAGTTTTTTGGATGTCTTCCATTGGGACCTTTTCTGCGTCTCCACGAAGAATGATATCGTTCATGAAGGCCTTGTAGTCTTTCTTATATTGCTTGTTTCTCTTTAGCTTTCTTTCTAAACACTTAAGACGATGGATGGCACACACCTTATTATTAGGTAGCTGGGGCCTGTCTTCCTTGAATGGCAGCGGCATTTCATAATGGCCCTCACTATTGAGTGTGATGCCTTCTTTTAGCTTCTTCAGAAATCTATGATCTTCTTGAGAAACACGATTAGCTTCTGAAGCTCTTTCAACAAAATCAATTTCCAGAGCCTTGATGACATCTACAGGAGTAATGATTTCCTTGATCTGTGTTCTGTAGACGTAATATACTTCACTTGTAAGATTTGAGGAAGACTGAAGATCTGGTACCACTTTCTTCACTACCACTTGGTGGCTTACTCCCATACCATCTCCATAGTTGAGACATGGATTACCACAGCCTACTACACTCCATCCCAAATCCGTTTGCTGTGCAAAGGGTTGATTTCTTTCACCAGCCACTACTCGTTTTGGTAGTAAAGCCTGAGGACAGTTGCTGCCTATTAAAATATATTCCAGATGAGTCCATAACTTTGCTATCTCCGGTGTAGGAATATGATTTCTATTTGCCGGTATAATTTCTCTGGAATAAGTCACGGAAAGTGGTATTATCTCGTCTGAATAGAACCCTCTCACTTGTAAACCAGTCATCTTCTTGCAGGACACAACACTATTTGTTGAAGATGGTGTGGTAACACTCAGCTGAACTGGTTCACTCCTTACGTTGAGTGCTCTTGCGGTCTCCTCCAGTATAAATGTATCACTCTGTGTATCAAGAAGTGCGTACACAAGAACTTCACGATTTGGCTCAGCCGCAGCAGAGACAAACACTGGAATTATTGTAGATGTATGGGTGTGGCTGCCATTCTGTGTGACCTTATGTACTATGGGTCCACATGTACTTGTAGATGTACTCGGTTGATCTTGTGGTTGTTCTGGCCTTTCATCCTTTGGCTTGTCTTTGTGTTTTGCTCCATCAGCCTTTACTACTTGTATTCTTTCTTGCTTGCGTTCTTCTTTAGCACGGTTATCATGAAGGCAAGTTGGATGACCTTTCTCGCATGTCTTGCAGATATTTCTCTCACTGCAGTTCTTGGAACAATGACCCCATTTCAAGCAACCGAAGCACAACCTTTTCTCCTGGACAAACTTGACTCTTTCTGTGATTGTCTTCTTCATAAACTTACGGCAATCTGGTAGGCTGTGTCCTGCTTTCTCACAGAAGACACAGTCCTTGATGGTGGCGTTCTCATCTGAATTCATTATTAAGGCATTTGCTCCTGAATTTCTATACTTATTACTTATACTCTTACTTTTCTCTCCTTCACATGGATTTGGTGTAGGGAAATTTGTCATTGGGTTACAGACGATTTTGGCTTCACGTGTTAGAAACTGTACAAACTGGCTGAAGCTTGGAAATTTTATGCCTTGTTCTTGTAATTTTATGACTTTCCGTTTCCATCTCGAGATCAACCAATCTGGAAGTTTAGTGAGTATCTTTCTGTTTTCGCTGCAACTGTTAAGCGCTTCGAGATCTTCAATCTGAAACATTGCAGATTCACAACTGCGAAGGAAGTCAACCAGTTCTTGCAGTTCCATATTATTTTTGCTGCTTATTTTGGGCCATGCTTCAATCTTATCTCTGTACGCTTGGGCAAGGATGAATGAACTGCCATAACGTTCTTCCAGGATATGCCATGCATCAAAATAGGCTGACTCAGTCCCTTGCAGGAAGTAACTCTCTATGGCCTTCTTTGCATTTCCACCCACATATTTTCGTAGATAATATATCTTTTCTTCATCTGGGATGTTCTTTCTGTCTATAAGCGTCTGAAAGGACACTTTCCAGTCCTTATACCGAAGTGGATCGCCACTGAATATTGTTGGTTCTGGGATGGGAAGGCGATTAGCATTAATCGATTCTGCAAGTACCTTAGCAAAGGATACTATGTTGTCTTCAGCTGGAATTATAACAGCTTGTGGTGGAAAAGAACAACATGGTGGACTCAGTTCCTGTTTGATTTCCTTTCCACTCTTCGTAGGAACAGCTTGATGAAACAGCTTATCCATTTCGTCATCTAAACGTTGACTCCTTTTAGATGTTCGAGAAGAACGTTCACTTTGTTCATATACTTGCTGCCTTGCCTTAGCAGCTTCCAGTTCTTTAATCATCTCCAGACGTGCTATTTCTCTGCGCTTGGCTTCTAGCTTGGCTTCTTGTTTAGCCTTTAGCTGAGCAGCTTCAGCTTCCAGCCACTGCAATTCTTCTATATGATGTTCTTGCTCTAGCATTACTTTCAAGGTGGCTTCTTTGGCGGCAACTTCGGCTGCTACGCTCCTTTTGCTAGCAGAAGATCGAAGGGTATAATTTGAATTCTTGCTGCTGCGAAGGCGAATGCTGCTCTTGGCTGACCTTGGCTCTTCAAGACCATGTTCTTGAACATTCGTTGCTCGGTGCATGATCTTCTGTGTCACTGATTGACAGATGTCGATTCTACGACGTGTATCTTGATCAGGAACACTAATTTGTCTCAGCTCGTCATAGATAGCATTCAAGTTTTTTGAGGCATCATTCACCTTGGTGACATTTTCAAGTCGGCTGAGCACTGTCCACCTAAATCTTGGTTGACGGTCTGAATGACTTCCTTCCACTTCTTGTAGCACACACTGAAGCGACGTTCAATTCTTTTCACTCGTTCGTCGTGTAGTGCTTGACCTTTCTCCGTCATCTTACGGACTCTTTGGTCTCTTTGTAGCTCTTGTTCAGGAATTGAATCAGGACCTTCTGGACAGTCAGTCACTTGTGAATGCGTGTCATCATGTGAATGTGTGTCTTCATGAGACTGCGGCTCATCCTTGACGCTTGATCTTGTCTCTACGAAGATTTGGCTCTCGTTGCTATTCGTATCACTACGACTATTTGGCATCTTCTATCTGCAGGATTCCTCAAGCATTGAAGAATAAACTCAAGTACTGAGTTCTTACTTTTCCATGAGTTCTTACTGTAGCTTCCTCAGATTCAAAGTCGACAGCACAAATATTCTTTCCAATACTGATTAGGTTTATTCTTGAGTATGCATTTTAACTTTGTACATAATCTTACACCCAACCGTAAGAACTCATTGGCTGCATGAAATATCTAAGGAGAGCTATGGTCACGTTGTACCCTGCTGGTCTTAACTTTCCGAATGACTCTTTGGAACTAACTTTGCTAACTTTGGAACCTTTGTAACGTGGTAACCGCGGTAATTAGCAGTGTAACCATGGAAAAGAACATTGTCAATGTTCTTAGAAGAACAGATGTTCTATCCACAAGTTCTATTATACACCATTATACAATTCTACAAACTTAAAACCAACTAAGAATATAAACTGCTTAAGTAGGCAGTTACAATCAGATTAAAACAAATAATCCTTAAACTAAAACTTAAACCCTAAAACTTTATCTCCCTGGCTGGTGTTGGCCAGTGGCACAATGGATGGAATGATGAATGGAAAACTTGTTTGCCAACGGGTCAGAAGGTTCTAGATTCTTAATAGAAGAAGACATTCTTTATATCAGAAAAAAACATTTGGATGTCTTTACTGTTTTATAGTAATCTCATACACTATATTTTATATTATGTTTGCTGTCACAATTAAAACTCTAAAATAGCTCGAGCCTGTTTTTAATGCTGTGGTAATTCAGCACAATACATGATGGAAGGTGAGAGATGAACTACACTTATTTATAAAACTGTTAACACTCTTTAATGCAATGCTTTGAATTTATGTTAATATTATTATGTATAGTTATGATTCTGTCATGATACTTTACACTAATCTATTATGGATCAGCATAATTATTTTCAAAACATCAACTGCTTTCTTAGTATTTGTTATAAATATTGTTAATTGTTAATATTGTTAATATTGTTAATAAGTCCTGTTCCAAATTTTTGGAGAAAACCAAACAATGTCTACTGGGATCATCCGGGATGATCAAGTGCTCTGTTTAGATTAATTGTCACCGAGAATACTTGTCAAATTGGTCTGTTATGTTATATGTTGTAATTGTATGTTTATTAGAAAAGTTATATTGTTTGTTGTTTTTAATTAACAGAATGTAAATCTATCATTCAGTTTTTTAAGACAAACAGCCCATGTGTTCATGGTTGAGCTGGTGGCTTGATGAACTATATCTTTTTTCCAAACAGTGAACCTCAAAAAGAATTCAGCTCTATTAAATCAAATTTAGAAACGCACCATGTGTCCCATAAGGTCTAGCGGTTAGGATTCCTGGTTTTCACCCAGGTGGCCCGGGTTCAGCTCCCGGTATGGGAAAGATTTTATTTTTACATTGCTTTTTTTAAAAGCCCATGTATGTCTACCAAAGTAAGAATTTGGAAATGTTGGAAAGCACTGCTTTCCGGATCAATGAAAAAAAGGGCATTATGGCGAATATGGTTCAAACCTCAGATTTCAGTCTGCCATACTTCCAAATGCACTCAACATCAGATTAAAACAAATATCCCTTCCTTACTATGATTCAGAAGTTTGACTCAGTGGTCACCTAGAAATCTAACAGACTTCTCCCAAAGGGTTCTATAAACTGCTGCTTTCGGGGTAAAGTGGTGTGCCGTGATCGTATAGTGGTTAGTCCTCTGTGTTGAGACCTACTGCGCTAACTAGGCTTAGATGAGCAGACTTTCTGAGGATTCATGGTCCTGTGTAGGGCCACAACAATGAATCAATAAAATCAATAAAAATCGATTATCCAAAGTATCGATAATGAATTTCCATTATTGATTCGTTGGGTCGCGCGATTTCCGCATTCCTCCGATGTCGCAACCGCTTACGTCACCTGCAGCGCTTCAATAACGCTGGAAAAAAATTGGGTTGAACAGAACGAGGCGGAGTCTGCAAAACAAGTTGATAAATCTACAAATAAAACACAGCCAACACAGAAAATAAGGAACGTGGAACATGCAGCTCTGCGAACATGAATTGATCTGCACGGAGCAGCTCGGTGATGACACACCTCCTGAAACTCAACACTGATTAGGATGAAGCTGAACAGCAGATAAATCACTTCAACATCCCGAGCTTCTTTAGTTTTGAAGTAAAATGTAACACTATCAGACCGGCAGAGCAGCTTCATGCTGTATTTGGTTTTTAACTGGATAACAACAGCGATAGAGAACGTGTCTTAAAGTCCGTTATACGAATACGTCCGTATTTCACGTCCTGTCCCGGGCGTCCAGGTTTATTTTTTAAAGTGAGGAAATGTCCTGGTTGTTAGCGGATCAATAGCAGCACACCGCAGGGGAGCGGGGGGATTGACGCGCATACGCGCACGGCGTAAAAGTAAGCGGCTTTAAAGGTCCCGGCTCTGGGAGACTGCGCTTGGCGCCCCCCCCCACCCCCGCTTTCAGACCGCGTCCAGACAAACGGGAAGCCTTGTACACAGTGTGCAAAGCAGCCACATGTCCCGGTGTCCAATTGAAATTTCACACAAGAGGTTTTTTTTTTTGTTAACTGGCTAATTTGTTAATTAATTTTTTTTCCAATAGGATACAGAACAGACAATATCTGATTCATTACTGAGGGCAACTGATTGTCATGTTATTTGGAATTGAATTTTGTTGTGAAGTGAGGGATGTTTAGATCATGCATTATTTCTTTCATTGTGCTTTTCATTAATTACAGGAAATGTTAACTTAAACATTTTGAATAAAATTACTATATATAATACTATACTATAGAATAATTTTACTGAAAAACTTCCATCTTTGGATAAAAGTGTCTGCTAAATGATTAAATGTAAATGTAAAGACATGGAAAACAATTTTTCTATTTATCCGATTCATTGATTAATCGAAAAAATAATCGACCGATTAAACGATTATCAAAATAATCGTTAGTTGCAGCCCTAGTCCTGTGTATACCTCATTGTTAGCATTAAGAGTGTTAGCTAAAAACATTTTTTTTTAAATTTGCCTCGTTCGAGGATAAAACAGACAACTTTCAGATTACGAGACTGCATTAATACCTACTGTGCTGATGAACCTTAGCATTATAAACTTTTAGGGAATCGATGCATTACCTGCATGTACCTTATTACTAGCATTATGGGTATTAGCCAAAACCGAAAAGAAAACAAATTTGTGCCGTGTCAGAACCAAACTTATTACCTTCAGATTGCATGACTGATGTGCTATCTACTGCGCTAATAAGGATTAGAGTTATAGTTCTTTAGAGGATCAATGGACATGCGTGTACCTTATTATTAGCATTATGGGTGTTAGCTGAAAATGAAAAAAAGATTTTAAGTGCCCTGTGTGAGGATCAAACTCATCACCTGATGTAATTCATTGTTTGCATAAATGGAGTTAGCTAAAAAAAATTTAAAAAGCCTCTTGTGAGGATCAAACTAAAGACGTTAGGATTGAAAAACTGACTTGCGGCATGCTGTGCTAACTAAGCTTACAACTTACAACTTACAATGGCAACCTTGTTGAGGATTGATGGACCTGTGTGTAATTTAATGTTAGCTTTGGGGGCGTTAGCTAAAACAAAAAAAAAGAAGCTTGTTGTGTCCAGTGTGAGTATCGAAGTCACGACCTTGAGAATGATGTGCTATCTATGGCACTAACGAGTTTTAAAGTTTTAAACCTTTAGAGGATTGATGGACCTGTGTGTACCTTATTATTAGCTGCCGCCCTGGGGGAGGTTCGAATACAGAACGGTCATGAGAAGCGATTATGAAACTGACTCACAACCTATTATGCTGAGGCTTACACTTAAAGCTTGCTCTAATGTTAGGGTTAGAGTTGGGATTAATGGACCTGTGTGTAATTCATTGTTTGCATAAATGGTTATAGCTAAAACCCAAAAAATGTTTACTAGTGAG